>CAIGQV010019150.1:773881-786646 GCA_903798115.1 Danio jaintianensis | reverse complement strand
GTGGGCGGGTCAATCTGTGCTTTTGAAAACACTATTGGTTGGGTTTAAGGAAGGAGGAGGGTGAATGAGTCAATAGGTCAGTCAGTCAGTTAGTCAACAGCGGCCTCTGGTGGATTTACATGAGAACAGCAGGCGAATGGCACTCGCGAGAGAAATTTGAGATCTGAAAAAGCATACACAGCGGCCTCTGGTGGATTCGCGAAAACAAAAACTGCAAAAAAACGTAGCTCCTGGGACGTATTTGGTGCTCTCCAGAAATGTATACAGGGGTACGTATCAATAATGAGCCTGGGTTGGGTTTTCATGAATTTGTCGAATAAAAAAAGCTTTGATTTCTTGAAAAACAAATCTTACTGAGCCCAAACATGTATACGCTAGTTTTTCTGTGTACGGTATACAGATATTCAGTATATAAATAACACCTGTAGGCCGTGTGACATCCCATAATCTATTTCTAGTCTGAATTTTAATGATGTGATCAGACTGGTTTGTTAAACTGGATTTGAACCCATAGTGTACTACTGTTTAATTAATTATGAAGTACAGTTGCAATCAGAATTATTGAACCCCCTTTGAATTTTTTTTCTTTTTCCAATATTTCCCAGATGATGTTGAACAGATTCAGGAATTTTTCACAGTATTTCCTATAATATTTTTTCTTCTGGAGAAAGTCTTATTTGTTTTATTTCGGCTAGAATAAAAGCAGTTCTTAATTGTTTTAAAGCCATTTTAAGGTCAATATTATTCGCCCCTTTAAGCTATGTTTGTTTTCGATAGTCTACAGAACAAACCACTGTTATACAATGACTACTTAATATTACCCTATCCTGCCTAGTTACCGTAATTAACCTAGTTAAGCCTTTAAATGTCACTTTAAGCTGAATACTAGTGTCTTGAAGAATATCTAGTCAAATATTATGTGCTGTCATCAAGGCGAAGATAAAAGAAATCAGTTATTAGAAATGAGTTATTAAAACTATCATGTTTAGAAATGTGTTGAAGAAATCTGCTCTCCGTTAAACAGAAATTGGGGAACAAAATAAACGGGGGCTATTAATTCAGGGGGTTTAATAATTCTGACTTCAACTGTATATTCTTTCACATACTGATATAATCAAGACAGAGTATGCAGAGAACAATAATCTATTTTAAACACCTACTATATTAAACCCCCTCAAAGACAGAAAAGCAGGAAGTGCTTTTGCCTGTAGTGAAATATCAGTTGTATTTAATAACATGCATGAATGCTAATTAGATACATTATCGTCTGAATACTAGCTTAAAAGCTCAGTTTACGCTCTAATATATAGCGTAGAAGATTCTATCAAAAGGTAAATCAGGGTATGCTTATTACACAATTTTCTTTAACAAAAAGAAAGAGTCTTTTGGGCATTTCATTGACAACAGCATTTCAGAGGCCTGAACTAAAAATGTAAATTAATAAACAAAATGTCTTAAGTTTGGAAGGCAAGCTTTGATGTTGGCTTGAGAAAGCCTAGCCTGACATATTAAAGTAATCTTAAAAGCTTATAGTTAAAAAGATAGTAATCTAAGTGGTTCTAGGCAGTTGCTGGGATAACATTAGTGTTAGTTATCCAGTTGCTAGTGTGTTCTGAGTGGTTACTAACATGTTTCTTGCATGATTAGCATATCACTAGCACATTGTAGTATGATTAGCAAGTTACTATCACATTTCTAACACAATTATCATGTTGTTGGCATGTTTTCAGAATAATGAACCTGGCACTAGCATCATGCTACTAGCATGATTAGCATTTCAGTAGCCGATTGCTAGCATGATTATAATGTTGTTTACATTCTCTCCAGAACGATTAACTTGTCATTGGCATGTTGCTAGCATAATTAGCATGTTGCAGGGATGATTCCAGCATGATTAACATTTCGTTAGCATGATTAGCATTTTGGTAACACGTTGTTACCATAGTTATTAGCATGGTGTTAGCATGTTTAACGTGTTACCATCATGTTATAAACATGATTAGCATATTTCTAACATGTTTCCAGCATGATTAGCATGTTGTTAACATGCTTCCAATGTTTTTTAGCATATTGTTAACATGATCATCGTTGAAAATTTCATTAAAATTCTAACATGTTTTATAAAATTAATAACATGTTGTTTGAATGATTAGCATTTTGGTAGCATGACCTTAACATCATTACTAGCATGTCACTAGCATGGTGTTAAAATGTCACTATCATGTTATTAACATGATTAACATGTTTAATCATGCTGGTAAAGTTTCCAACATGTTTTTAGCATTATTAACATGTTACTAGCATGTTGCCAACGTTTCTAACATGTTTTATAACATTACTAACATGTTACTAATATGTTTCTAGCCTGATTTATGTTTCTAGCATGATTATTGTGTCCCTGGCATGATTAGCATGTTACTAGATTTATTTTTTTAAGTGCTCAGTGTGTTTGTAGTCTGTTTAATCATCTTTTTATCATGTTAAAGCACCACAGAACACAATTAGTTGACAGAGAAAACAGGATTTATGACAAGGTTTATTCCTTCAGTAACATCATATGGCACAGGACATGGCAACTGACCTCTCTGTGTGTGTGTGTTTACTGCAGCAGAATAAACAATACTCAGGCCGTCAGGTAAAGGAGGTTAGCAGTGCATTAAACATTCACTTCAGTCTGTACTGCAGAAACACTGAACCACTTCCTGGAGTCTAAAACACAAATATAAATCCCTTCTGATACGCGTGAGCACTGCTGGAGTTAGAAAAGAGTCTGGAGATCATATAAAAATAAAGCTCTACATTCAGGAATGGTTGTGTGTGTGTGTGTGTGTTCCCTGCACTGTGATCCTGTGGGTCACTGTAAGGCACTGATCTCCTGTTCGTCCGCAGTTTTCGTCTCCTCTGGTTTGGTCTCGTTGGTTCTGGTTTGGTTTCTGGCTCAGCCGAGTGTTGCACAGATACTGATCAACAGTGTAGAGATCATATGGGCGTCAGAGTCTGTGGAGAAAGCAAACCAAGAGTTTCAGAAATGGCAACAATAACATAACAGGAGTTTTCCAGGAGAAATAACAAAACGGGAAGGTGGCGGGAGATGGGTCTGAGATACGGGAGACTCCCGGGAAAAACAGGAGTATTGGCAGGTATGGTGTGTGTGTGAAAGAGAGATGAGTGTGTATGTATACATGCGTGTGTGAGACCTTCTGTCTGCCGCTCATCCAGGTTTTGATGGAGGGCAGTAAGACGCTGCCCAGCAGGATCTGAGCAGGATGGTAGATCAGCAGAGGCACAGAGATCAGAGACAGATGCTCATAACCCTCAAACACGATCTTCAGCATGGGGATTCCTGCAAACACACACCAAAAACACTGCCAAACCATCCACATCTGACACAGCCACACAGCACAGTGAGCAGCTGAGTCCCAAACTACAGTGTGTAATGTTAAATACTTTGCACATGCAGCAGAAGGAAAGGAGCGGTGGGTAAAAGGGAGGGATTACTGATGAAGGGGAGGAGCTACTGATGAAAGGAGGGTATTACCGCTGAAGGGGAGGAGTTACTGATTAAGAGGAGCTGCTGTTTAAGAAGAGGAGTTATTGATGAAGAGGAGGAGCCTGCTGATGAAGGGGGAGGAGTTATTGATGAATGGGAGGAGTTACAGATGAAGAGGAGGAGCTACTGGTGAAGGGGAGGAGTTACTGATGAAGAGGAAGAGTCTGCTGATGAAGGGAAGGAGTTACTGTTGAAGGGGCGGGTGTGCTGATGAAGGGGTGGAGTTACCGATGAGGGGGGGCTCCTAACAAAGGGGAGGAGTTACTGATTAAGAGGAGAAGTTGACGAAGGGACAGGGATGCTAATTAAGGGGAGGAGCTGATGTTGAAGGGGAGGAGTTACTGATGAAGGAACAGGCCTCCTGGTGAAGGGGATGAATTACTAATGAAGGGGAGGAGTTACTGATTAAGGGACACGCTTGCACGTGAAGATGAATGAATGGGCCTGTTGGTGTAGGGGGAGTTATCAAGGAAGTGATGTGCCTGCTGGTGAAGGAGAGAGAGGGGTTATTGATTAAGGGGAGGGGCTGCTAACAAAGGGGAGGAGTTGCTGTTGAAGGGGCAGACCTGCTGATTAAGGGGAGGAGATACTGATGAAGGTGAGGAGTTACTGATGAAAGGACAGGCCTGCTGGTGAATTACTTTGTTTATTTTGATGGTGAATGTGGTTGCATTTCTAATAGCTATTTGGTCGTTTGGTCTTTTATTTCACTAATTTGGCAACCGTTAAACATTTGACTGTGAAACGTTTTTTATTTCCATTTAGCAAATAAACATTAGTGTTCAATTTGGGACGACAATAAACTCATAAACTACATGGTTGAATGAGTGTATAAATGCATAGTGTGTAGTCCGTCATTTGGGATGAAACCAGTGTTTTACCTAAAGTCAGGGATTTATGAGTGGCACAAAACATGATGGCCACTGAGTCAGCTGCACTGAAACCAGAGGATTTCCTGCAAAACATCACAAAATAAGATGCTGGTGATGTGGGTCACAGAGATAATGTTCACAGATCATCGTCTTCAGCTGAAAATTGTAAATGGTTTGTGAAGGGGTGACTTTTAGAGGATACAATTATTATTTACTCAATGTTAAATAAAGTCAAATTAATATTAAAAAACAATTGCAATTTAAGAGAAAGTGACTGTGTTTCTCACCTCGTGGATAAGAAAAAGATCAGGGCCATGAAGCTCAGCTGTATGGAAAATACTAAAAAAGATAAAAACAGCTATATATTATACTTATTTCTTCAAAAAATCATTAACATTTGTTCACCGTCACATTTCTGAGCACACACTGGAAATTATAGTTTATTTTAACACTTTTTAACCCTCATAATGCAATCCAAATTAATTTTATGAAACAGTTATAACTGAAAATTATAACATAAATACAACTAAAAACTCTAAATTAGTCCCTTGCCTAGTTTTGGGAGCTGAATTAATGCTGATTTTTGAGACTCACTGATGAAGACGATGGTGAGCAGGCTCAGGTGATCCAGCTCGATGTTGGGGTTGTTAAAAGTGTCGCAGAAAGTGGAGTAGATGATCATGAGCAGAACCACACTGCTCACCGCCCCGAACGGAGGCTTCCGGCGGTCCAAACACTCGCGCAGAAACCTCCGGCACACCTACACACACACACACACACACTCAATATCACAGCAGTGCCACAAAACACACTTACTGTACTAAAAAATCATTATCAAGTAAAAGTACCATTACTTGCCAAAAAGTAAGTAGTTCTGAGTGAAAAAATGTGCATATAGGACAGACACACAAACACTGTTAGTATTGGTGGTTTACAAGGACTCTCCATAGGCGTAATGTAGTTTATACTTTAAAAAAATGCTAATTATATAGCCCTAAACCCAATCCTCACAGGAAACCTGGGGAAAGGTTTTATATAAAGACCCCATTAAGTTTGTTTTTTAAGTGTTTTGAATTACAAAGACATCGGACATGTCCTTGTACACCTCCATAATAGAGTAAAACTAGGTCATACCCATGTCATTATACAAAAAAACTGTACTTGTAAACCATCAATACCAGTACACACACACACATACACACACCTGTCCGACTATGAGCGGGACGACCACCGTCATGAAGAGCTGCGAGAAGATGGAGGTGAACGGCACTGAAGACGAGGAGCCCAGCTAAACACACACACAATACAGAGTTTATACTATATACAGTACATATTATACATCGTGTAGTAAAACCACACTGTACAACTTAAAAATACATGACCAGAGCTGGGTATTTACGCATTATATGTAATCTGGATTACATAATCAGATTCCTAAAATCAAGTTCTAGTAATTAGAGTAAACTACTTTTTAAAGTACTTGTAATCAGATCACAGTTACTTTATTATGGATTACATGTTTATTTACTCAGTGGCTGTAAGTTGTTCACAATTCATTGATTCTCCCAATTTTTCTCTCTTTTTAACGCCTATATTTGTTCATAATAAAACCTGACACTTATATAGTTCATGACTTGTAGTGTTTTGTAGATTAAATATTTGATGTGACAGTGATATTGTGGTCAATTTCAGTTTTGGGTTATGCAATATTGATGTTTTTAAAATGTACTTAATTTTCAGTAAACATTTTAAAGTCATCCGTGCGATTGTTTCATTCAGTCTACAAGCAAACACTAACGGCGAGGTATATTAGTGTGAATATTATGAAGTATTAACTGTCTATCATTGCACTGTAAAAAGAAGCTGTCGAGGCAAGAATTGCTGATAAAGTATGAAGATATTCTTTCTTTATATCCATCCAAATAGTACAAGATTATCCTACTTCATTACATGTGACATTGAATAAGGTTATGCACAAAAGTAATCGAAATGTAATCCAAAAAGTAATCCAACTGTGTAGCAATCAAAGAGATTATATTACAAACTACAAATATTGTCATGCAATTTGTAATCAGTAACTATTTATTATGGGTGGCACGGTGGCTCAGTGGTTAGCACTGTGGCCTCACAGCAAGAAGGTCGCTGGTTCAAGCCCCAGCTGGGCCAGTTGGCATTTCTGTGTGGAGTTTGCATGTTCCTCCAGGTGGATTTCCTCCGGGTGCTCCGGTTTGCCCCACAGTCCAAACACATGCGCTATAGGGGAATTGAATCAACTAAATTGGCCGTAGTGTATGAGTGTGTGTGTGAATGTGTGTTTCCCAGTACTGGGTTGCAGCTGGAAGGGCATCCGCTGTGTAAAACATATGCTGGAATAGTTGGCGGTTCATTCTGCTGTGGTGACCCCTGATAAATAAGGGACTATGCCGAAGGAAAATTAATGAACTATTTATTATAATTCATATGCAATACACCCAGCCCACACACACACACACACACACTACATGCTTATTGTTCAGCTCTTTCAGAATGAAGAGAAAGAGTTTTACTCACAAACACAAGCAGCAGCAGAGGAGTGACCACAATCCCCTGCAGACACAACAGGGAAAAATCAATCAGAGAAAAACTTTAATCTTTCTGCTGTTTGTTTATTTATGTATTTCCCATTTCTTTCTCTTTCGACATTATCAGACTTACCAGAAAACTCCCAAATGCTGAATTGAAAATGGCTGCAGCCTGTAATGGGAGGGATAATAATAATAATAATAATAATAATATGGATATGAACTTTGTACACAAATATTGATTTTCAACTGAAAAGTTATGACAGAAAAAAATGAAAATGTGTAACATACATTAGATTTCTTCTCTTTTATTTTAGATTTTTATTTGTGTTTCTTCTTACATTGAATGTACACTCAAGGTCAGAGTGGATTGTGGGTAAAAAGTAGTGAATGAACGTAGGGATTCGGACGCCACTACAAAAATGACAGACACCCAATATAGTGCATATACAAAAATACTATAATAATTTATAGTAAGGGGTAGCACATTCGCCTCACAGCAAGAAGGTCGCTGGATTGAGCCTCGGCTGGGTCAGTTGGCATGGAGTTTGCATGTTCTCCCCGTGTTGGCGTGGGTTTCCTCCGGGTGATCCGGTTTCCCCCACAAGTCCAAAGACATGTGGTACAGGTGAATTGGGTAAGCTAAATTGTCCGTAGTGAATGAGTGTGTGTGTGGGTGTTTCCCAGGATGGGTTGCAGCTGGAAGGGCATCCGCTGCGTAAAACATATGCTGGATAAGTTGGCGGTTCATTCCGCTGTGGCGACCCCAGATTAATAAAGGGACTAAGCCGAAAAGAAAATGAATGAATGAATGAATTTATAGTAAATACTGTAATAAATGTAGTGATACTATAGTAAATGTTGTAGTGATTATATAGTTGCTATGGTAACACAACAACTACAGTAATATAAACAAATGACCCGATACTGTAGCTTTCTACACCTATATGGTACATTAGACTACAATACACCACAGTTTACTGTAGTAAAAATTAAAGTATACTATAGTATTTATTACAGTTTATGAGTTCACTATTATTAATATTACAGTATGCTGGAGCACTCATTAACAAAGTGATGCAAATACTATACCATACACAGTATAATACACTTTACTATAGTATAGCTTAAGAACTATAGTATTATTTACTATAAATTACTGTAGAATGTTTGCACTATATAGTGTATATTTCAGACAGCTTTGCACTTGTAAAGCTGCAGCTATAATGATTAAATACACAATTTGGGAGTTCAAAAAATAAAAGAGAGTACTTTAAGTTTGTTTAGTGAAGCTGTTGTTTATTTCACCTCATTTCCACCCACAGCTTTTGTGAGAATGACCGCGGAGGATACTGGAGGAGGCATACAAGCGACCGTCTGCAACCTGACGGAGAGAGAAGCTAATAAATAGCAACACTAAACACTCATATATCACAACTGCTTCAACTGCATTTCCAGATAGAAGACAGTGAAATATCAGCTAATAGTTAAAGGGTTAGTTCACTTCCAGAATGAACATTTCCTTAGAATTTACTCATCCAAGATGTTCATTTATTTCTTTCTCCAGTCAAAAAGAAATTAAGGTTATTGAGGAAAACATGCAGGGTGTTTCTTCATTAAGTGGATTTCTATGGTGCTCAGTGCTTTAAACTTATAAAATTAGAGTTTAAACGTAGCGTCTAAAAACTATACAGTGGGTACAGAACGTATTCAGACCCCCTTAAATGTTTGACTCTTTGTTATATTGCAGCTGTTTGCTAAAATAATTTAAGTTCATTTTCCCCCCCTCATTAATATACACACAGCAGCCCATATTGACAGAAAAACACAGAATTGTTGACATTTTTGCAGATTTATTAAAAAAGAAAAACTGAAATATCACATGGTCCTAACTATTCAGACCCTTTGCTGTGACACTCATATATTTAACTCCATTTCTTCTAAGTTTAAAGAGGAGTTGTCACCAATGTGTCTGAAATGTAAAACAGAGAAAGGAGACCTTGTTCATTGTTTCTGGCTTTGCAGGGAAATTCAAAAGTTCTGGGCCATGATTGAACAAGAAATTAATGGTATTTTATCTGTTAATATTGGTTGTGACCCAAAACATATGCTGCTTGGGATATACGACGAGATTAATATGAACAAACATAAGAAAACACTTTGCAAGTTCCTGACATTTTGTGCAAGAAAATGTATTCTCCTGAACTGGATAACGGACAACACTCCTACAAAGTCTTTATGGCACAGGGTAATACTTGAATATGTACCACTGGACTACTTAACTTGTGTTTTACACTGCAAAGATGTTTTATTTCATGAGAGGTGGGAACCATTTTTGTTGCATATGGGTTTAAACATAACCTCCATACTCATCAGAGGGTTGATTTAATGAGGTCAGATCTTGTGAAGATTTGTGGTGCATGAATATGCAATATCTCTAGTTTTATTGATCCCTCTTTTTTATTATTATATATATTTTTTTATTATTATTATTATCACTTTTTTTTCTCCCCCTATTCTGTTCACTTGTTTGTTGGTGTATCTGTATTGCCTGAAAATCTAATAAATACATTATTAAAAATAAAAAAAAATTATCCATTTCTTCTGATCATCCTTGAGATGCAGCAGAAATCTGACCAGTCAATCTGGTCATTTCCATTTAAAACATGAAATAGGTTTATGTGCAACCCTGGACTTCAATATCAGTATTAAGTTACACTGGTATATTTTTGGCAATAAAACTTGACAGACAAGTTATAATTTTTTATTTTACGTCAAAAACATTAGAATATTAGGTAAATATCATGTTCATAAATGTCCTACTACAGTAAATATATCAAAATTCAATTTATGTTAGTAGTATGCATTGCAAAGAAATTAAAGTTTTAAATGCAATTTTCTTAGAATTTAGAATTTTTTTTCATCCTCAGATAGTAGGTTTTCAAATAGTTTTAACACAATATATACACAACAAATAGTTTCCTATCATAAACAAACCAGACAACAGTTTAAAGCTTATTTTTTTCAGCCTTGAGGTGATGCATAAATATCAATTTCAAAAAATTGGCACTCATGACTGGGGTTTTGGGGTCACATATATGTTTTGACCAAAAAGCTTGCATTCTTAGCATGAATTTGTAGATTTAATTCAATTAATTTGCTTAAAAGACACAAATAATGACAACAATAGTTGACCACTGTGCTGTACAGCAAGACAGAAGGCAAAAGAGTAAAAACATTATTTAAAAAAAAATCTATACAAAACAATGCACTTTAAATGAATAATATAAAACAGGCGTTCCCAAACTTTTCAGCCCACAACCCCAAAAATAACAATGCCAGCGACCCCCAATATTCTCTGAAGTGGTTATAAATATACAAACCTTGCATGCAACAGCACACACACACACACACCAATAAGCCCAAGTCTATTCTTCATTTAGTTATGGAGAACGTCACTCTGAGACCTTCCTCCATTTTCAGTCATGGCTTTTATTTTTAATGTATGTGAGTGTCGTAAAGGTGTCAGAGTTTGACCTGGTGCCATAAAATCAATCTGCTGCATCTGACTTTAATATAATCACTCCGGGGCTCGCAAGCCAATGAAAATAAATAAATGAATGAAAGGCTGATGGCTTTTTATTTGCATGTTGTTGTTGTTTTTTTTATGTAAATACAAATTTTTTTATATTCTATAGGTTATGGATAAAATATTGTAATTCTAATGGTTTAATAAAATGAATTAGATTTTTTGAAATCAACAAAATGACCCCTCCTCATTAGCTACGCTTCCATCCACCTATTTTTATGCGCATTTTTGGTTATGCGCATAAAAAAATTGGTTGATGGGAACGCTAAGATGCGCATACATTTTGAAAATGTGCATAATAAATGTTTGCGCATAACTGAGTAGGATAAGCTTTATATTCGATAAGAAAAGATGCGCATAAACTACGATTGAAACACTTTTACTGAACAAATTCCAGTATGCGCATTAAAAAAAGGTCATGTGATTTGGTTATAAGAGATCATGTGATGATAAAAATGTTTGTAAATGGACAAACCAGCAGGCTGAGCACATTGTAAAACATCTGAAATGTTGTTGTGGTCATTCTAAAATGCCTGAACCATTTCAGTATTAGTGTTATTATATTATTAAAGACCTCCAGAATCAAGAGCGTCTGTGCTCCGCGTCTCACGCCTTCAAGCGCCACCATGCGTTCATTGTCAGCATTGCCTTCTGAGGCGCAAGTCATTTATTAAATAAAGAAAAGATTCACGCAGCTTCTCCTACCTCAGCAAATTCCGTTTTTACTGTTGATATTTGGTACCAGTTAATCAGGAAGTGACGATTTTGTTCTCTTTGACTTGTTGGATGGAAACGCTGCTTTATTCGCACATCTTTTATGCCATATTCCAGTTTTGCGAAGTTAAAAGTTAATTCGCATTTTTGGATGGAAACATAGCTATTGTGCCATGACCCCCACTGTTAAAAGCAAGAGTAAGAAGATGCGACTGTAACTTAAACTTAAATCAATTACAGAAGATGCAGATCTCATAAATAAGACTGTTCTATAACCAAAGACCAGAAACTGCTAATTTTATGAAATTGTATTCATTTTATGAAAACGGCTGATCATGTAGACCAGTGTTTCTCAACCACATTCCTGGAGGACCACCAGCTCTGCACTTTTTCCATGTCTCCTTAACCAAACACCTGATTCAGATCATCAGCTCATTAGCAGAGACTGAAAGACCTGTAATGGGTGTGACAGACAAAGGAGACCTCCAAAACATGCAGTGTTGGTGGTCCTCCAGGAACGTGGTTGAGAAACACTGATTTAGAGCATTTTAAACTGCATTTAAACTGCATTTAAGAAGTTCAAACCACTGAGCACCATAGAAATCAACTACATGGAGACACATTTCCTCAAAAACCTTCATTTCTTTTCCACAGAAGCAAGAAAGAAATGAGCATACTGAATGAGGAGGGAGTGAGTAAGTTATGATTTTCCTCCTGGAAGTGAACTAATCTTTTAAAGTGCCTCATAATGTCTTTTCTGTCTGTGGAGCTGCAGGTGAACACGAAGAACTCCCTTGCAGGAAAATAACTTAAACACTGAAGACCTCAGAGATCCAGTTACCCGTGGTGCAACTCCTGCAACAGAGCCTCCATTCAGCTGGAGCGAGAGTGTGTGTACGAGCTGGAGAAATCTGGAAATAAACACACTCACCCTCTGAGAAGCCATTCGTTGATCACCGTCAGCGCCAGCACTTTGAGAAGGAGCCAAATGGCGATGGGGAAAAACACTAGCGTGAATGTCTGGACAAAGAAATGCAACTTTACGTGCATCAGCGCACTCGCCAGCTCCTGAAACGCAAGGCAAAATAGCAATTATAAAATAAATAATTGCGATTAACGACATCCAAAATAAAAGTTTGTTTTGACATAATATATGTGTGTATACTGTGAATATTTAGTATGTTTATATACATACACACACACAAGCTTATATTTGAGTAAATGTTCATTTATATTTATATATAAAATATATGCATGTAGCGACGCGGTGGCGCAGTGGGTAGCACGTTCGCCTCACAGCAAGAAGGTCGCTGGTTCGAGCCTCGGCTGGGTCAGTTGGCGTTTCTGTGTGGAGTTTGCATGTTCTCCCCGTGTTCGCGTGGGTTTCCTCCGGGTGCTCCGGTTTCCCCCACAAGTCCAAAGACATGCGGTATAGGTGAAGTGAAGTGAAGTGAAGTGTAGTGTGGCCAAGTATGGTGT
>CAIGQV010019150.1:738265-766802 GCA_903798115.1 Danio jaintianensis | reverse complement strand
TCATCTTGCACTAGATCTGAAATGCAATCTTTTGTGGTAAATAAAAACCAAATATATACATTTTTACTAATTGTTTACTAATGTCTTTACTAATCATTTTGCAATGCTGAATAAACGAACCCAGGATTTTTTAAACCATATGGTGATGTTTTAATCTAACCCCAAGGGGGCAATAAAAACAAATAATTGTTGCTTGGTCAAGAGATTCAAGATGTTAGGAGACGTCGTGTGACGTGTGATTTTGACATGTGATTTTTGAAAGAGAAAAGCCCACGCCTTTTCTCCCTGATCATATCCTCAGGTTAGTGCTTACATTTTTGAAATCATATTACTAAAACACTTGCATGATCAGCTAAAAAAAAATCGGTTTGTAAGAATATGACTGTGTTCACTAGTGGTAGATAGCCTACTAAAAACAAAGTGGATAAATCGCCTACAAAGTGCACTGAGAAAATTCTGCTGAGTTAGCATAGGCTGCGGTCTTTAAGGCGTCGGTTCAAAAAGCCGTGCTGAATTGATTTTGCTCCTATTTTTAATTTAGTCTACCTATAGTTTGTTGTTAACGTTAATTTATTTGTCAATAACAAGTGAATGTCAACGTTTTAAAATTACACAGTGAGTGAGCACTAGCCTACGTTAATGATAAATGTCATTAAAAGGTCTATTTAACAATCTAAATCATGAATATCTTAAATTCATTTTCTACACATATATTTAACATCTAAAACGAGACGAATAGACATAATGCAGATGTAATAAATACGTCTTTTAGATGTACGTGTAGCCTACTATCAGTTGTTAACTTGCCTGCGAGGTCCTTTTTAGTGCAGTTTTTTAGCTTTCTGATCAGACGAGTTGGGGATCGCACTAATTTTCATTCATTCATTCATTTTCTTTTCGGCTTAGTCCCTTTATTAATCTGGGGTCGCCACAGCGGGATGAACCGCCAACTTATCCAGCATACGTTTTACGCAGCGGATGCCCTTCCAGCTGCAACCCATCACTGGGAAACATCCATACACACTCATTCACACACATACGATACGGACAATTTTAGCTTACCCAATTCACCTATAGCGCATGTGTTTGGACTGTGGGGGAAACCGGAGCACCCGGAGGAAACCCACGCGAACACGGGGAGAACATGGAAACTCCACACAGAAATGCCAACTGACCCAGCCGAGGCTCGAACCAGCGACCTTCTTGCTGTGAGGCGAACGCACTAATTTTAACTTAGCTTAAGTTAGCTAATTTTAGCTTGGTTAGCTTGTTCATGTGTGTTTTATCAGCATTATGCTGTACTTTCTAATTTCAGAGATGCATGTAGAATGCATGTCTAGGCTAGGGTGTTCACATAGTAGTCCGCTCGAAATGGCGCCGATTTTGGTATATAGGCTATGGTTCTGAAATTTAATCTCTGCGATATCTACATTTGAGAGCATTGCAAGAGCAAATGGTGTGGGACTGATTTTCATTTCCCCTTATGACTAGCCTACTACAGATTTTAGATTGGTTAATATAGGTGCCAGTCACTCAGTCAAGTTTCATCTCTCAAATGAGTGGGAGCTGATGAAAACAGCCTGTGCAAAATTGTACCCTTAAAGACAGTCAGGTACAACATTCAAAATGTCAATTTCTTCCTTCGTTTTTTCGGTTTGTAATCATAAAAGCATATTAATCAAAACGGTGACATTTAAAAAAAATATTTTGTGTAATAAAATGATTAAATTCCAACATAGCCTATCTTTTAATGCCAATACCAAATAAGACACTTACAAATGAAGCATTTTTTCTTTTCTTTGTTTTTGCATTTTTTATTTCTATTATATGGCCTAATATGAACACACATATACAATTATAGCTAATTTAACATATGTGGCCTACATGATTTTGCACATTTTTGCAATATGTTGTTGCAATATTGCAATATTATGTTGCATGTGACATATTATATAATCCAAATCTGATATATTTCCCAGTGATGGGTTGCGGCTGGAAGGGCATCCGCTGCGTAAAACATATGCTGGATAAGTTGGCGGTTCATTCCGCTGTGGCGACCCCAGATTAATAAAGGGACTGAGCCGAAAAGAAAATGAATGAATGAAAGATCTGATATAGGCCTATGTCATGTAATTTGCATATATTGCCATATATCAGATTTAGATTTAACTGACAGGAAAAAAAAATAACAATAAAGAGCCAACAACTCATAAAACCATTTCATCTTAAGCTTTTTTTATTAAGAGCTTCCCAGAAAAATAGGACAATTAATCTGTTGTTGTGATTAATGGCAAACGAGTCTGCGAGCTCAGATATTTTTCATGTGCTTTAAGGAAGAAAAGCAGCAGTTGTCGACATTTCCCCTCCACCCTGAACCTTATGAGACTTGATATGTTCTCTTTTTTTATTACTGGAAGTGATACATGCAGAAAATTATTAGGAAATCATTATTGGGGGAGCTGTGCCGGGCTAAGCAAGATTATGATGGGCTATAACTCTTTAAAGTTGGAAGCACCCCTGCTACTTAGTAAATTTAATTAGTTAATTTCGAGCCTTGATAGGCTACGTAAAATTATTAAGCCCGAAAGGTTTGTAGAGTTTACAAAGACGCACTAGGCCTTTATGTTTAGGCCTATATATTACGTGTAAAAACTTGCTCCTTTAGGCTACTAAAAACTGAAAGTGCTTAAGTGAATTAGCACCATAAATGGATGAAATCAACATTTTAAATGTAGGCCTAAATGATTAAACGTTTTGCTGTCTATATACGGGTGCATTTTTAAAAAATACGGCTTTTTAATAAATATTTGATTTTTTCTGGATTATCATATTTTCTTATTCCCTAATAAATGACTCTGTGATTAAAAACCCTTAAATGCTTCCAAAAATAACCATCTCGGGTTAAGAGTTCAATTGGGGTTAATGAACTCAATAATATGTTTCTAAAGAATAGCACCATTTTTCGTTTTAAATGTAGGCCTACAATCAGTAGGACTACAGTTCTACATAAGTTGTATGCCTCTTCACATTTAATGTATCCTATTTTAAAATATATTTTGGTCGGTCTATGAAGGAAGAAATTAAATTATTTATTAAATCGATTTCAAAAGGTATTTTTGCGCACCCTCGCTGTTAAAATACATTTTACTCAATTTATTTTGTTTATTAACTTCATTTATAATCTCACGCTCCTTGAAAGTATAGCTACTTGAATTTCAGACACACGATTTTAAGGCCTGGAAAGTAGGCTACTTGAACACCAGCATAGGTCCTTAAAATGTGCTTCATTTAAATTTGAAATACAATTTCTTTGTGGTTATTTTAAAAGTTGGCCTACTGAACAGAGCAAAAAGGAGTATGCGTGTGGAAGGAGTAGCGTTTACACACACGCATTTAAAAAATCCAATATTAGTTTTAGTAAAAACATGCACTCGTTTTACATATTAACTGAAATATATGTAAACAGCACTTATCCTATGATTCCTTTACAGATATTATTGAGAATATGCCCTATTTTATTCTAAAACATAAAACCACTTAGCTAACACGTATTCTCTCATATATAAATCATAAATCGTTGATGGTTGTAATTTACAGTAGGCTATTTATTAAGAAATAAAAAAAATCCTACTTAATAATAATAACAATAATAGCAATAATAGTAATTATTATTATTATTATTAATTTTCATTATTAAGTAGGATATTGTTTTTTATTTTATTTATTTATTTATTTATTTAAGTCTACTTTTACAATTTGACACATTCAAACCACTGCATAAATGTTCTAACCAACAGGCCCATGTGTTTATGTGTTTAAAATGTGTTATTTTTTTAACTTGTAATCAGGCCCGGACTGGCCATCGAGAGGACGGGGAGATTTTATAATCTGCATTTTTATTATTTTTTAAGTTCAATTATTACTTAATATTAATATTCAAGTACTTGGCATTTGATAATGACATTAAATAATATTTTTTAGACTGTGACCTTTCGGCTCAGCTCCAGTCCGCGAGCGCATGAACGGGAATCGAGGATGAGAGAATGCTGCCTGCAAGCGGAGATGGAAACGGCAGGCAAAACGAAATTTCTCCAAGAAAAAGATGCTATTTTTAGAGCCAGTCCAGTGTTGCGTTTCCCAAAAGCATCGGAAAAGGTTAGTGAGATTTCACCAAGTAAGAGACGTCTTTTTGTAAGTGGAATTGTGACGAGCATTCGCAAACTTACTTTCTATAAATTCTCAAATTTAGCTAAGCTTGCTACTTATAGCAAATAATCCCTCGTCACTCACAATACAGTATGCTACAGCAATATCAGTATTCTGTTTTAAGGTTCTTAGTACGCAAATATTAGCCAACAAACGAAACGCACACTCAAAAAAATGAACTTTTGCTATTGTTGGTTTTACTACACCCACCCTTGTTCACATTACATGAAACAAAAAGTAGCTAAATGAACACAAGTTAACTGTTATTTCAACAGTAATTGAGTACTGTAAGCTTTACTTAATAAGGGTTTGACTGGCCAACTTAACATTGTAGAGCAAATACTTAAAAGTGATTAAAGAAGTGTTCACCTTACATATTGAAAGTTCATAAATCGAACATAACATTACTAAGTAAAATATACATAAAACTAAAATGCAGTAGTGACACATCTGAATGGGTTGTATGTACTAAGAAATATTTTGTCGACTTTACCTGAATTTCTTAAGTTCATTCAACTATATTGTTGCTTGTAGAAACTACTCAACACACGTGCATGGAACCACTTGACACTCTTTTTTTATGCAAGTCCAACAAATCAGTTTTTTTGAGTGCATTAAGTAAAGCAAGGAAAAAAAGATATCGTTTTGATTGTTATCTTTGTGCATGGTGCAAACTGCAACTTAAGCTGTTTAGTAGATTAAATCTGCCATTTATGATTTTTTGAAACCTTTTTCTCCCCTTTAGGTGGTCAAACTGGCCTATAGCTTATAAACATTTAGTGTTTTCCTTTTTAAATCTTGTGTATTTAATTAACTTTAAAACGACAGGAAAAACAAGTAGGAGTAGGAGTAGTAACAGTAGGAGACATGAGAAATCATTTGTCTCATTGCGGTTAACACTTTTTTAATTTAGGCTTACGACATTTCACATGTTCTCATAATTGGCCTACCCAAAATATGGGCACACATGAACTTAAATGACGGTCAAAATATATTTAATATAGTCATTGTTAATGCTATTTAATAAGTTTGATAAATGTTGCTGATTGGCATATGTGCAAAATAAAATCTTTTTTTAACATGTCACGTTTTACTGAGCTAAATATTTTCCTCATGCAACTTCGCTCTAATTTATCTTTATTCAAAGTTTTATGAAGATATTAAATTACAAGTAATGTATAGTTTATTTAAATGTGAAATTCTCAATTCTCTGTGTTTGTCGAAAAATATACTTGCAATATATCTGTTCCTTTAGAGTGTTATAAGACAGAAAGGATGGTGTTTCACAAGGTGGATGGTGGGGAGTGTCAAGTGTTTGTCGCCTTTTTATTTTCAGTACACTCTGTGTCTCTGTGTGTGTGTAGGTGGGTGGGTGTCTTGCAGTATTCAATTCAATTCAATTCAATTCATCTTTATTTCTATAGCGCTTTTACAATGTAGATTGTGTCAAAGCAGCTTCACATAGAAGATTATAGTGAATTGGAATGGTGTCCGTTCAGTTTTTAGAGTTTAAGTTCAGTTCAGTTCAGTGTGGTTTAATTTCCAAACACTGAAGAGCAAATCCATCGATGCGCAGCTCTACAGGTCCCGAACCATGCAAGCCAGTGGCGACAGCGGCGAGGAACGAACTTCACCAATTTGCGAAAGTGAAGGAAAAAAAAAAAAAAAAACCTTGAGAGAAACCAGGCTCAGTTGGGCACGACCATTTCTCCTATGGCCAAGCGTCTTGTGCAGAGCTGCAGTCTAGGCGCCGGAAGCTGGTGAACGCTGGACGTCAGAGAAGACTCGTCTTTCACTGGGGTCTCACAGGAATCAGTCCTTTTCTCTCCACTCCTCCATGACCACCACAGCAGCTCCTCAGGATACGGCCTGGTCTTGGATTATGGAAACCTTGGGGTCATCTCTTCACAGGTCTTGGATTGCATTAGTGGCACTGCATAGTCTCTGGGGGCCTCGCGATGAGTATCCCCAGGTGGAAATAGAGAATAAAGAGAATAATTAGCGTAGCTGCTGTTCATAGTGTATATAAACGAGATGCAAAAACCTGCGTGGAGCAGATTCATGCATCATACCGTTATGCAATGCATTGAGTGTATGCTTTACTAAAAAGATAGGTCTTTAATCTAGTTTTGAACAGAGAGAGTGTGTCTGAGCCTCGAACATTATCAGGAAGGCTATTCCAGAGTTTAGGAGCCATAAATGAGAAGGCTCGACCACCTTTACTCGACTTTGCTATTCTAGGTACTACCAGCAGCCCTGAGTTTTGAGATCTTAAAGAGCGGGTTGGATTGTAGCGAGACAGAAGGTCGGTTAGATAAACAGGAGCTAGATTATTTAAAGCTTTATAGGTAAGAAGCAATATTTTATAATCAATACGGAACTTAACAGGCAGCCAGTGTAAGGAAGATAAAATTGGGGTGATATGATCATATTTTCTAGACCTGGTAAGAACTCTGGCAGCTGCATTTTGTACTAGCTGAAGTTTATTAATAGAGGATGCTGGGCAACCAACGAACAGAGCATTACAGTAATCCAGCCTAGAAGTCATAAAAGCATGAACTAGTTTTTCAGCATCTGAGATGGATAGCATACTTCGTAACTTAGCGATATTTCTCAGATGAAAGAAGGCTGTTTTTGTGACATGGGAGATATGATTTTCAAAGGTTAAATTGCTGTCTAGTATAACACCCAGATCTTTTACAGTAGAGCTAAAGCTAACTTTGTGTCCTTCTAATTGCAGGTCGAGTTGTGAGATCTGCTGCGTACAGGATTTAGGCCCAATAAGTAATAATTCTGTTTTGTCTGAATTTAAGAGAAGGAAATTGTAGTATGAGGAAACTGCAGGGTTTGTGCAGGATGTGCCTCTTCCTCCTCAAATTGACTGAGCTTTCTCCACTGGGTCCAACATTTTGATTTGATAAAAACACAATTCAGACGAGAGAACATAAGTTAACCAAATGTCTTATAATACCTCATAGTGCCTGTAATCGAAGCCTAAAATGTATTTAAAGGGAAAGTTCGCCCAATATGGAAATTTACTAACTATATTGTAAGTGTTTACCACAAAATCTCACCATCTGTTAATACTCAATGCCATTTTAAAATATACTACAGGATATCGCTTACAACTGCACTGAATTTTTTTTTTAGGTAAGTGGTTGCAAACAATTTATATGGGCTGAATTTAAACAAACAACTTAAGTTGAACATTATTCATTCATTAATTAATTCATTTTCTTTTCGGCTTAGTCCCTTTATTAATCAGGGGTCGCCACAGCGGAATGAACCGCCAACTTATCCAGCATATGTTTTACGCAGTGGATGCCCTTCCAACCGCAACCCAACACTGGGAAACACCCATACACACTCTTTCACACACATACGGCCAATTTAGTTTATTCAATTCCCCTATAGCGCATGTGTTTGGACTGAGGGGGAAACCGAAGCACCAGGAGGAAACCCACGCGAACAATATGCAAACTCCACACAGAAATGCCAACTGACCCAGCCGGGGCTCGAACCAGCGACCTTCTTGCTGTGAGGCAATCTTGCTACCCACTACACGCCACCGTGACGCCTAAGTTGAAGATTACTAAACTTAATTTGTTTAAATTCAGTCCATATAAATTGTTTGCAACCACTTACCTTAAAAACTCTGCAGCTAGTAACTCGGACTGGAAGACTCATAACATCTTTCGTTAGCAATTGGCCATTAAATAGTTAGATTTAGCTCTTAAGTCCACTGAATTTTTTTTTGTTTAATTGTTGCAAACAGTTTATATGGGCTGAATTTAAACAAACTAATTTAATTTAGTATAATGTTCAACTTAATTTGTTTGTTTAAATTCAGATCAAATAAATTGTTTACAACGAGTTAGCGTAAATAAATTTTGTAAATCCAAGGAATCATCTTTGAATCATTTTTTTCAGTGAAATAAAGCTTGACAATTTATTGTCTGCACAGAGATTCTGAGCATAATTTCATATTTGACACTGGCATACAATACAGCTATACATGCACTTACATCTTTAAAACACATATTACCCCAACCAGTCCCTAAAAATAAAAATATCATAATCTACGTATTTTCACACCTATGCGCACTGATCGTATGGTTTTTGAATTGTTTTCTCTTCAAAGTTTAAAAGCCGATGTTAAGTTATAAAGAACAATGTTAATGAACAGTATATAATAATATTGAAAAACTATTACTAGGTCTATAAAATAGGATAGGCTAAACGGCAATATTTATAATTAGGCATAAAAAAGTAAATGTGGTAAAAAAAAACATCAACACAAACATCGACACAACCTAAATGTGTTTGTTGGATGTCGACTATTTGGCCTACTGCCTTTTTTTTAATTTTAATGTATTATTTATTACATATTATTATTATTATTATTATTATTATTATTATATTATACTATGTGACAAAGTATTCATCTAACATATGTTATAGCATAATGCAATAATAAATAGGCATATATTCATATAGCCATATGTTATAGTTGAGTTTACTTGAGCTCCAAGTGCGCGCCTGACTCGAGACGGCAATATTTTGACTATCGTTGTGCATTTAGCAAATTTATACATTTAAACAATTTAGAAAATTAAGTTTGCCGTTTGTGATTGATGAAAAAAAAAATTCCCGTATGTTTAAGTTGTCAGACTGGCCTATTTTCGAGCAGCACTCACACAGAAGGGAGTGATGTAAATGGAAAATAAGAAGCTTACATATTTGTTATATTTTATGTGTAACCTTATTTTGTTAAATCTTCGGTATTTAGGGTATTATAACAATTTATAAACTATGATTTGGATTTTTGGATAAATTAAAAGACGTTTTAACAGTTGCGTGTTTGCCTTTTTTTTTTAAATATGTATTTTTTTTATCATTTAGTATTTGGCAAACTAATTCACAAGAAAATATATTAGGTGACATTTGAAAAAAAATCAAATGCGTATACCAAAATTATTAAGTTAGGCCTACATAGCCTACTTTAGCTGTGTTTTTTGTTTGTTTTAGTCAAGATTTGTCCCATGTGTGTTTATTAGCTAGAGTATTTTTTATGGCTGAACAATTAGTACAGTTGTACACAAGTTATATTTTTAAATGCATAAGCCTCCTAAATCACACTCCATCCACATTGTAAAGTTGGAAATATAGCATTTTGAACATTATATAAAGTTTGAAATGATATTATAGCCTATATATATATATATATATATATATATATATATATATATATATATAGTATTTTCGATTTCGATATAATTTATTAAGCCTCTTAGTTGCAAAATATATTTAGCATATAATAAATAACTATTGCATACATTTAATATTATGTGAAATCCAAATACTCTATTTTCACCCACCACACCTTTATTTTTAACTGTTGCTACAGACATTCAACCCAGTTATGAGCTTATGCTGACCCATTTCATAATTCACAGTAATGTTTTGTTAATAATAAAAAAAGTTTGTGAAAATTATGTGTTTATTATTTGTTTTATTCATGCATATTTACTTTTTTAAATGCAATTAGCAAAGTTGTTACTGTCAAATGCACAATTGACATGTCCAAGGACATTTTTGTAGCTAAATTAAAATGGACAGTGGGACAACAGAAAAATTATGTCTTTCCATTTCCATAAGGTAGTATCATGTCAAGTATCACACTTTTTATTTTCAATTGCACCCTGGTTTAATTTTGTATCATAATTGTTGCTCTATAGGATTTTTATGATTAGAAACAGAAGAAAGAAAGAAATCTACATTATACTGTAGGCCTATATTGCACAATGCATTTTACACTCAAAAAAAAAAAAGTGAAAAAAATCTAGGTGGTGTACAACAACATCTCCTTTTAAGGGCTTGATCTCTGTGTGTGTGTGTGTGTGTGTGTGTGTGTTTTATTTAATTAATTTACTTTGTTTTATTTTATAAAACAAAAACTCTATTAACAATGTTGTTACTGTCATAAGACATGATATTGACATGTCCAAGGACGTTTTTGTAAATGAAAATGGACAAACAAATGTGGGACACCCGAAAAAAAAAAAAGAAATGTCTTTCGATTAACACCTGTTTTCTTCTTCACATAAAGGCCTTCTGCATGCCAACGTTTATGCTCCCATAACTGTTATGCTATTTAATAAAACAACACAGTCAAAGTCTAAGTAGGCTATCTTGCTATTAATAAAAACTAAAATAGGTAAATCTGACTGATTAATGATGGATATGCAAATAAAACGTTTTAAAACAGTTACACAAACACAAAATAAAGTAGTTTCCCAAATGAATTCTATAATTCAGTCCTGTACAAACGTTTTTGAATATACTAATATATGAAATAATACATTGTTTAAATACCTGTGGCTGTGTTGGAATTCCCCATGCTTGCTTTGGTTTCAGAAATAAGCTTGCTTCTTTCTTTCTGCACCACCAGCAAACACGTTTTAGAATATTCTTTGCGCGGTACAGTCATCAGTGAAGTAGCCTAAACCGTGCGCGCTTCAAATTCTACCCGCAATCCCAAACGGCATGACTACGCGAGCCAATCACAATCACTGACTGGCCGACTGCCACTCTGAGACAGTGTCTGAGACAAGTAGGCTACGAAAGGGTGCCTGTGACTGACGGTGTTCGCTAAGTTTTGCTCCATGCTCAACACAACACGAAGAGGCGAAGTAAAGACTTACTGGAAAGCTGGCTGGTGAGTTGTTGTTGTTTTGCTATGTGGAAACTAGGCGTATTGCGACTCATTATTCGGACCGAAATCGCCTTGTTCTGTTTCAAGCATTGTATTATATCGCTAACCAACATAACATTTATGTATTATATTCTTTTATATACGTATTAAACCCACATTCACAAAACCCATAGTCACAAAAGACACTAGTTTAGGTTTAATACTATAGTATTTTTAAACAGTGTGAATTAACCCTGCTGAAAAATCCATCTTAAACCAGCCTAGGATGGTTGGCTGGTTTTAGCTGGTCAACCAGCCTGGTTATAGAGGGGTTTTGGTCATTTCCAGCCTGGTCTTAGCTGGTCAGGCTGGGAGATGACCAGCTAAAACCAGCTTGACCAGCCTAGCCAGACTGGGAACCCAGCTAAAACCAGCTATGTCTATCTTAAACCAGGCTGGTCAAGTTGGTTTTAGCTGGTCATTTTCCAGCCTGACCAGCTAAGACCAGCCTGGAAATGGCCAAAACCCCTCTAAAACCAGGCTGGTCGACAAGCTAAAACCAGCTTAGGCTGGTTTAAGCTGTTTTTTTCAGCAGGGTTACCTAGGCTATATTAGGTATATTTACGACACTTAAATACTAAATGAATGCTCCAGTTTATTAACTATGATAAACTGTAATATGTAGTATACTGTGGTGTAGTCTAATATACAGATGTACTTGTTTACATTACTATATTTGTATTCCCTTAGCAACTATAGACTCACCACAGCTGATTAATTCAAGTATATTACTATAGTAATGTTATATTGAAAAACATTTGAGTTTTGAGGGTATTCTCTATATCTCTACTCACCATTACACGTTTACTTCTGTGATGGGTGGATATATCTCTCAAGTTAAAGTAGCCTACTTTATTTGCATGGTTATTTACATAACTAATGGAAAAATGCCGGATAGTAAATAGATTTCAAACTTTTACTCTTTGCTCTACTTTGGATGCAATAAATGCAGCCCTGGTGAGCAGAAAAAGAATATAAAAGTGTTCTAAACTTAGTGTATATTAATATATTATGAGAATATATATATATAATTTGTGATTTATACTACTCAAGTGCAGTGGAAAAAAATTGATTAGCACATTATTTAACCAAGCAGATAAGAAAAGACCAGACAGATAAAATGTTTTTTTTTTTTTACATAAAATGGATTGACAATAAATAAAACACATTGCATTTACATAAATAATTTGAACTTTGACAAATATCACTTTCAAAGCAACATTCATTCAGTAGATTCACCCACAGATCATGCATAGATTGAGTCATACTGATTCATTACAACTAGTGAAAACACTAGTGAAAATATTGAGCTACAGTTAAAGTAGGGCTTTTAAAAGGCATTGTAAGAATAACCAAACCTATCAATCTGGCAGTCTTTACATTTTTATTGCATCTGTTTAGATTTGATGTGTGTCTCACGGCTTATTTTCTGGATGTCTACACAAAAAAAAATTAAATAAAAAAAAATTTATGAATAAAAACTGATGTAGTTTTACATTTTAATGAAGTGAAACCATGCAGCTGTCACGGTCACAAGGAAGTGTAAAACTTCAAGGGTGTTTATTCAAGTGATATGCACAGCTCTATGCAGTTGATATGCAGTAGTTAGGTGAAGTAGGTCAATGGTGTTGAAGGTGAGCGATCTCACACGCACACACAGTTCAGCAGCTCAGTTTAACGGCTATTGCCAACATAAGAACAGTCACTTCCCTTATATCGGTGCTTTGGCATTCACAGAAGGAGGACATCCATGGAAGAGCGCAGGAGAAGACAGGAGAGAAGACGAAGGGGACCATATGAGTCTGACTGAGTGAGTGAGGTGAGTATTTG
This sequence comes from Danio jaintianensis, assembly GCA_903798115.1. NCBI lineage: Eukaryota > Metazoa > Chordata > Actinopteri > Cypriniformes > Danionidae > Danio > Danio jaintianensis. Next base: position 754,012 of record CAIGQV010019150.1, on the reverse strand, counting down.
TAGTGTGTGGTGATTGCAGGTGATGGTGATTAGTAATCAGGTGAGGGTTCACGGGTGTGGTGCGTGGTGGATGGTGAGTGAGAACGAGCAGCAGGTGTGACAGCAGCATTAGAAATCCCCAGATTCAATCTCCAGTAGATTTTAACACACACGCACAAACACACACAAAAAGAAATTTACAGTGTTAGAGGAAGAAAGCAATTTGTGTTATAAAAATAATGAATATAAAACAGATTAGACAGTGATAGTGTTTGTAGGCATTTTAAAAATAGAGAATATAGAATAGAAAATGTTAGTACAAAATATTAAATTATTCAATACTTTATACCAACTCTTTTAGTGTAGAAAGTGTCAGCAGGACTATCAACAACAATAAATTGAGAATGTCTATCAAACAGCAATCAAAATCAACAAAACTCAGTCTGTAAATGCTATGACTGTAGTCCCACGCTTAAAAAATGATGTTTGCTGTTTGTTCAAACCACTGAAACAACACAATTCTTGAGTTTTTTGGGGGGACAACTTAATTGTTTTTTGTTCAATCCACTTAAATTTGCAATAACTAATAAGTTAACTTTTAAATTCCTTCATGTTGTCTCAACACAAATCAATTGTGTGGAAGCCAACATTTTTACAGTGCAGTTTGTCAGATGTGTTAAACAGAACAAGGGTTCAGAAAAGAAGAAATGGAGTAGTATAAAAGATATGTAGTAGTAGTAAGACCTGTTTAACCATTTCCTGTTTTTACTGTTTGCACTTGCAGGAAATGGCTAAGCTTGTATGAGCAAGCATGCTTTTGGAGGACTCATAAATCTGAAGTAGTGAAATTAGATAAAGAGATGTACACAAACAGACACACATACACCAGGGTTTCTACAGGTTTCATCATGTCAAATTAGGACCTTTTTAAGACCATTATAAATTAAATTTCAGACTTATACAAGGCTCAGTTAAAGCATTAAAACACATATGTTATTGTAAGGAAGATAAACCATATTGGTAAAAAATAAAGTTTTGGTAAAAGTTTTATTGAGATGAAATGTTGCATGTTGGCCCGATTGGGTAGGTTTACATGGACATAGGAAAATTAAGACCGGTTTAAAATAATAAATGACCTGTAAAAATTTAAGACATTTTAAGACTTTTTAAGATACCCTGATACACACACACTTGTCTAAATACAGTACTTGCTTTTGATCTATAAAATGCTAAAATTGCTTAACACTCTTAAATGTGCATGACTATAATAACTCATTTTGAGCCACGCTCTTTTGCTGCCGAGAAACATAACATGCAAGTGAATATATATATATATATATATATATATATATATATATATATATAAAGAAGAAAAAATGTTTTTAAAGGGCACAGTAAACAAACAAATGTATTCATATATATATATATATATATATATATATATATATATAAATATAAATAAATGTGTGTGTATATATATATATAGATATAAATATGTGTATATATATATATATATATATATATTATTTATACATATTTATTTATATATATTAAGAAGAAAAATGTTTTTAAAAGGCACAGTAAACAAACAAATGTATCAGTCTGGCAGTCTCCACATTTTTATTGCATCTTTTCAGATTTGATGAGTGTCTCATGGCTTATTTTCTGGATGTCTACACCAAATAATAATTATAATAAACTAAATATTAAAAAGAACTGATGTAGTTTTTAAAAACAACAATGTGAAGCCATGCAGCACAAAAGGCAGTGACAGTAAAATAGAATAGAAAATTTCCTGATTCAGCTTTCAGCAGATTTGAACCACACACACGCACGCACATTGTGTATGTGACCAAATTTTAGCCGGGAATTCATGATAAGACTTTAGATTAATTATTGAAATATATTATTTCTATTGTAAACCATTAATACACTTCATACATGCATACAAACACACACACACACACACGAATATATATATATATATTAAAACAAATCCCCCATTTTCTCCCGCAATACTTCAGATGGTTTGGACTTGAGGTTGAATCCTTACTGCATGTCATTTTACTTCCATTCAATAACAATACTGCTTAATCTAATCTAATCAAAGAGTAGCACTTTCGTGTTTGTTGTGCCATGGTTATTGGACACTGCTGCACATGCACTCCAGCTGTTTTGAAGACACCGGGCCTGTAATGAAAACAACAACAAACAATTTAATAAAATAAAATGTAGAATATTAAAATACAATTTTAATGATATTATTGTAACATATAAATTTGCATCTGCATTGTGTCCTGTCAAAGATGCTCAGAGAGCAAAAATGTCTTTTAATACATGTATTATAATTATATTTATCATCATCAATATTGTACCTCAGATTTGTAAAATGTTCATCTGGATGATGTTTTTTGATAATAAAAAATAAATAAATAATAGGCGGCGCGGTGGCGCAGTGAGTAGCGCTGTCGCCTCACAGCAACAAGGTCGCTGGTTCGAGCCTCGGCTGGGTCAGTTGGCATTTCTGTGTGGAGTTCGCATGTTCTCCTCGTGTTGGCGTGGGTTTCCTTCGGGTGCTCCGGTTTCCCCCACAAGTCCAAAGACATGCGGTATAGGGGAATTGGGTAAATGAGTGTGTATGGACGTTTCCCAGTGATGGGTTGCGGCTGGAAGGGCCTTCGCTGCGTAAAACATGCTGGATAAGTTGCCGGTTCATTCCGCTGTGGAGACCCCTGATTAGTAAAGGCACTAAGCCAAAAAGAAAACGAATGAATGAATGAATATAAATAAGGTATTAACTGTTTGGTATCTAAAATATAAAAGAAATTTTGTTTTGACACTTACAGACATCGACTGATTTGAAAATAATTAGTGATAATTCACCCAGCCATATAGAAGTAAAACTCTTAGAATCAATGATAAAAATCAAGAATCATTCCATGAAGATCAGATCTGTAAGTCATTTTACAGTAGTCTGTTGACAGATCAGTTAGCAGCCAATTGTGAAACCTGAAAGTGTGATCAGAAGCGAATGATGTAATAGTGAAACCCACTTGAGCTTCTGTTATTAGATCCTTACTACTGATGTTGGTCATTATTGAACAATAACAGATCTTGGAATATTAAAAATTAACCAGATTCAAGCAGTTCAGAGATCTGTTCATTAAGTAAGGAATAAGTGACTATGGGCCACTGAATTATTAGAAAATAAGCACACAGGAGGTGGTGATGCATCTATGATATGAAGCTCAGGTGTGCATTATGTTTTAACAATTCAACAGATCAGAGTCTGTGAATGATTGAATAAACCACAGCTGCTCCACTGTTCAGATGTTTTATGTCAGACTTTATTTGTCAGGTTTTTGGCAAAACCAAACTGCCCGTGTGTGGCACTAGTTTCTCCTCCAAAGCCTTCTGTTGTGTTTTGATGTGATTTCTGACTGTTGTAGCTGTGAAATAACTCAAATCATTCAGCGTAGTGATATGGAGCTGTAATGCTCTCAAAACCTGCTGGAACTACTTTAGCTGTGCATTTATCTGAAAATAACAACACACCCTAGACATTCAAAAGCCCACAAATAACATTATTTCTGATATTATAACATATATGATTATTTTAAGATTATATAATATATCATAACATACAGCCTGACCTAGTATTTGTCACTTGTAGTGTTATGTGTCCATCCGGAACAGGTGATGAGAAGATGTTCTTTACTCATAAGCAGTGTTGGGGAGTAACTACTTACATGTAACGGCGTTACGTAATTTAATTAATAAAATAAATGTAACAGTAATTCGTTACAGTTACTGAGAAAAAAATGTGTAATTAAATTACAGTTACTTATGAAAATGTTAAAGATTACAAATGGGGTTACATCTTAAAATTTTCTTTACAAATCTGGGATTTGTTGAATAATATTAATCTGTTGCTTTGCCTGTTTTTGATATGCACGATGCCTTCTGCTAAGGCCATTTATTAGGCCTGTTCTGATGCTTTTGATTGGTTTTCCGGTTTGAATTTGCGGCGCACCATGTCTACCAATTACATTAATCCTCTTTGCTGTTAAAAGCATTAGGCTACTACAGCCAGTGAGAGCTGCTGTGTACAGAGTGTATCGTGAGCGTACAGAAATAAAAACAGACCCTTTAATTTCAATGATATATTATGCCAAGTGTGGCACGGCTGGGATGAGAATCAGCACCTCCAAGTCCGAGGCCATGGTGCTCCACCGGAAAAAGGTGGTTTGCCATCTCCAGGTTGGAGGAAAGTCCTTACCCCAGGTGGAGGAGTTCAAGTATCTTGGGGTTTTGTTCACGAGTGAGGGAAGGATGGAACGTGAGATCGACAGGCGGATTGGTGCAGCGGCAGCAGTAATGCGGTCAATGTACCGGTCCGTTGTGGTAAAGAAGGAGCTGAGCTGAAAGGCAAAGCTCTCGATTTACCGGTCAATCTACGTTCCTACTCTCACCTATGGTCATGAGCTTTGGGTCATGACTGAAAGGACAAGATCTCGGATACAAGCGGCCGAAATGAGTTCCCTTCGCAGGGTGGCAGGGCGCACCCTTATAGATGGGGTGAGGAGCTCTGTCACCCGGGAGGAGCTCGGAGTAGAGCCCCTGCTCCTCCACATCGAGAGAAGTCAGCTGAGGTGGCTCGGGCATCTGTTTCGGATGCCTCCTGGACGCCTACCTAGGGAGGTGTTCCAGGCATGTCCCACCGGGAGGAGGCCTCGGGGAAGACCCAGGACACGCTGGAGGGACTATGTCTCTCGGCTGGCCTGGGATCCCCCCGGAGGAGCTGGACGAAGTGTCTGGGGAGAGGGAAGTCTGGGGTTCTCTCCTAAGACTGCTGCCCACGTGACCCGGCCCCGGAAAAGCGATTGAAAATGAATGAATGATATATTATGACAAAGTTATCGATTTGTAAAATTCAGGGCACTAACAGACTCCTCTGGCCAAAGCGATTTTATCACATTAACAGTGTTGGGCAGTAGCCTCGCTACAAGTAGTGACGCTACTAGCTTAACTACATTTCTCAGTAGCGTGGCGGTAGCGTCATAAATCTAGTAGCTTTTCAGTAGCGAAGCTATTTTATTAGTCAAGTAGCTGAGCTGTGAGGCCGGTGTCTAGCTCATGAAGGTAAATCCATATGATGGTGAGAATGACGATCTCTGTCCTGATACCTGTTTTTCGGTGGTCGACAACTTTTTGGTGCGTTACTGCCACCTCTCGCTCTGGTCAGTGAAGTCGCCAACCAATTAGGCTAACACGAGAAATTTGCTTGATGGAAAGATGACTGAGGGAGAGGAGGTCTATAGATATAGTTTACTGTAGTAAAGGCTAAAGTATACTATGGTAATTACTATTAGTTCATGATGGTTACTAATGATACTACATTATGTAGTGTGATTTATTAATGAAGAGTTGTAAATATATATATACACAATATAATGCTCATTCCTAAATATTAACCTTTACTATAAATTACTATAGTATTTTAAACGTGTAACACCTGGTTTTATTGGATTTTTTGTTTTTATAATTTGTTTCTGTTTGGTACAGCATATTATTTACAGTAAATAATTGAATTGAACAATTATGCCTCATGTTTCATTGACAGTTTTATTGATCACTAAGATGTGATTGACTTGGATTTAAGTTGCTTCGATTTAAAAATGAAAATTGCAAAAATAGCTTAGATGTATTTTTTTTATTGCAAATGCCACAAAAATCACCCTGCACAACAAACTAAAATTTTGATTTTGTAACAACAGTAAACAATGTTTTGTTATAAGGTCTGGTTTTGTGGTGGCTGTATTTTCAAAATTCAATACCCCTGCTTGGTATAAATGCTTGAAAATTCAGATGTAATTCAGATGTAATCAGTTACTTTACTTTTATAAAGTAATTGAAAAGGTACACTACTTATTACATTTTAAATAGGGTAATTTGTAATCTGTAATCTATTAAATTTCCAAAGTAACCTCCCCAACACTGCTCGTAAGTTGATGATAAAGTCATTGTTATTGCAGAAATTTGTTCCTTGCTTTTCAGTTAATGAAGGAAATGTAACTTTACAACAGAAACACATGTATTCATGTCTAAACGAAGCATAGAATATGGCAACAACCATGCATTTCCATCACCTGTTCACTCAAACACAACCACTAGGGTTTAAATGTCATATCTCCTATTACAAACTGTTATCTAGTGGTAAAAATTTACATTTGGCTCTTACAATGCCTATATATTTTTCCCCATTCCTCATTATGAGCAAATTTTAGCCTTTATATTTTTGGAGTGGGCCTTTAGGATGGCAGAACTGATCATATCCATCAATAAAAGAAGAAACATAAGCAATACTTGCCCTCTGGTTTTCCTGAAGATATGAGTCAACCAACCAACCACAAGGTGAACATAACCAGAAATGTTGGTAAATATATTGTCTGGCGTTCAGAGGAGTTGGAAGGCTTTGGAGCTTGAGTTTGTGTGGGTTCTGTAAGATAAAAACCAACAAAAAGAGTATCACAAACTGTTATACCCAAGGGTATGTGTATGCTTCGTTCATTTGTTTTCCAATTTTGAAACGAAATAAAGGAAGCGGACGTTTTTCGTTATTCTTTTATTTGCTCACACAAAAACGAGTTTATTCACTTTTTTTTGTTCAGGGTAGGAAAACGGATAATCGACTTTAAAATTTATTATCCACATGTAGGCGCTGTTGAAATGCCCATTTTTCTCTGGTTGGTCAACCAAATCTGAGCTTGTGACGTCGCCCTCTATGCGTTTAATCAGCACCCTTTAATTATTATTATTTTATATTTATATACCGCAAGCCCTACTTCAGAATGTTACTGCTCATTTTCAGCGGCTGTTACCTTCCAGCAGCTGTTGCCAGATTAAAGGGAGTTAGTCCAAAAATGAATACAATCATTTACTCCAATCCGGTATAATTTGTTGTTGTTCTGCTGAAAGATAATTGGAAGAATGTCAGGTACTCGACAGATCTTGCCACCCATTTACTCCCATAGTTGGAAAAATAAATACTATGGCAGTAAATGGGTGTTGTTTGATACCTCCAAATATCCTCCCTTGTTATCCTCCCATTCATACAGGATTGGAACAACGATGACAGAATTTTCATTTTTGGGTAAACTACTTTACTTTAAAATCAGACAAGTTTTTGCTCTTCTTGAATTAAAATATTTATAAGATCATAAAAATGTTATCACCTATTGTATTTGATAAAAGCTTTTCATTACCAATCGCAGCCTACTTTCCTATGATGTTAATTTAATGTCAAAATAGCATAATCTTCATAAACCAGCAGGTAAAAACAATGTCATAAGTGATTCCTGCACAGATAAAACATATTTACCATGTTATGATCATAACCATATAAATAATAAAAATATATATATTAATTCTGGCACATATATACAAATTACAGACATATCAATACACTTACGATTGACCACAAGCGTTACATTCTTCTCCAGCACCCTCTTTCCAATGAAGACTTTTACTTCATAGTAGCCGGAGTCTCTGGAACTGCTCACATCTCGAAGAGTTAAGGATATATTTCCGGGTTCAACTCGCAGTAGATCGCCAGGTCTTGCCACAACATCACAGGTCTCCTCACGGAAACAGCACTGAGCAATCAAATTTGTTTCTTCTTTGGTTTCAGCCTTAAAAGTTATCCTCAATTTATGGACTTCCTCCGCTTCCTCCAATGGGAAATACAGAGTATGAGTTTGTCCATAGTTTGCCTTGATCTTCGACCCATCACAAAGTAGAGCAGCTGTTGGACAGAAATGAAGTTTTTAAGACGACAACCACTGCTATAGAATGGGTAATAAACTGGAATTCAGTGTTGCAACCTGGCAAGCAACTAAATATTCACATGCTGCAATTTACAGAAAGTAAATTTCTCAGCCCAATCGATAAACTCAAATCTCTCATGTATTGAATTGAATTTTATTTATTTGCCAGGGACATGCACAAAAATTACATTAACCTCAAAAAGGAAAGATGCATTTGTGCCAGGTTGTAGCAGGATTGCTATTTTCCACCTGCAGTCCCTGGACAGGTAAAAATGAAAACAATAATAATCAGTTAATTAAAACGTCAGTTTAAAACACACAGGTATAATCACATATAAACTAAAAGAGTGACAAATCAAAAACATCTCACTCAGTGTGTACAAATTAGATTTGACAAGAACCACCTCCTAGTCAGGCGTGAAAACATCTTATAATTTGTACATGTGATTATTTCTGTTGGGAGAGAATTCCATAGAGTTGTGGCTTTATAAATAAAAGAAGATTGACCAAAAGAGATTTTACGTCTAGGCACAATACATTCCCCTCTTACCATAGAACTTGTCATTCGCGATGTTTTCTCTGTGGAATTTTAAAACAATTGTAACGATGGAGCAGAAAGATTGTGAATAATTTTAAAAACAAAACAAATATTGGAATATTTAATAATATTATTAAAACTTAAGAGACTGTTTTTTGAAAATATTACAGTGATGGTACAAACGAGGCTTTTTATCATGAATTTTAAGTGCTCTCTTGTATAATGATTCCAGCGATGTTAAAGATGACTTACATGCCTGAGACCAGCTCGTTATACAGTACAACAAATGTGGAACAATCATAGTATTTAAATACATACCAGAGGCCTCATAAGTCAGAGAATCTCTAATATGTATAAAGTTTCTTAGATTGAATCTCAGTGTGGTATAACTGTTGCAGCAAAAGCATCTTGTAATGGCATAATGTTACTGGGTTAAATTACTTCAGATGTCAAAACAGACCAATACAATTGTTTGTGGTTCAATAATTTCACATCTACAGTTGTAACTAAGATGGTATGATAATCGTCTCAGAAAATATTGCGGTTTCCCTATATGTTAAATACTAATTCCTATCAGTAACAATAACCATTAAAAGAAATACTTTGTTCGTTTTTTGATTGATCCGATCCTTTTTTATAACAAACCTGAACAACTTTAATGAAAGTAATAATGTCTCCCTTCTAAAAAATTTTTTAATAAAATTATACACATCTTCCCATTAAAAAGAAAAATTAATAACTATTTATCAGCCAACAAAATTTGTCAGGATCCAGCCCTGCCAGCCCATTTCACTGCTGTCTGTTTAACATGTCTTTGTTTGTTTTGTGCATTAGCACATGGCTTTAAATGTCTCTTTGATTGTGTTTATTCAACTAGCTACAGCTAGTTGCTTTTGGACTTTTTAGTAGTTTTATTTAGTTCCTTATTTGTTTCATTTTATTTCTCCCTAACAATGTTTCTCAGGTATCACGGTGACCTCACAGCAAGAAGGTCGCTGGTTCGAGCCTCGGCTGGGTCAGTTGGCATTTCTGTGTGGAGTTTGCATGTTCTCCCCATGTTGGCGTGGGTTTCCTCCGGGTGCTCCGGTTTCCCCCACAGTCCTAACACATGTGCTATAGGTGAATTGATGAACTAAACTGGCCATAGTGTATTTGTGTGAATGAGTGTGTATGGGTGTTTGCCAGTGATGGGTTGCAGCTGGAAGGGCATCCGCTGTGTAAAACATATGCTGGATAAGTTGGTGGTTCATTCTGCTGTGGCGACCCCTGATTAATAAACGGACTAAGCCGAAAAGAAAATGAATGAATGAATATTTTTCTCGTTTTTTTCTCTCTGTTCTGGTTTGTTTATTTCCTTTACTCTTCTTTTTTTAGACTTTTTTGTCTCCCCAGCTGTCTTGTCCTGTTGTGTTTTTTGCTTGTCTCTCCTGCCTCCTGAGTCTCCCCTGTCCCATGCCAACCCAAAGATTTTAACAAGAGCCCATTTAAATTTGTGAAAACCTAAATATAATCTTTTCTTTTCTGATTAATGATTTAATAAATGTATTATTAAAAACATTTCCCAGAGATGGGTTGCGGCTGGAAGGGCATCCGCTGCGTAAAACATATGCTGGATAAGTTGGCGGTTCATCCCGCTGTGGCGACCCCAGATTAATAAAGGGACTAAGCCGAAAAGAAAATGAATGAATGAATTATTAAAAACAAAGGATTTGAAATGAATGCATAACATCACCATAACATTTCGATTAATGTTTTAAAATGTAATCAAATAAATATTTTTGGCAACAGAGGTTTACAAAGTTAAAACATGGGTAAATATGATGAAAGTGTTGTTGAAATAAATTATATTATTATAAAGAATGTTGAATTACATTCAGTTACAGAGACCTTTGGCTTTCAGAGTGTATTTGACAAAGTTAGTCAAACAAAACTAAGAAATGTTAATTGAATTATTCTTTCAGAGCAGCTCTGGTCATGTTCGACCCAGAAAAGATCAGTGTCATGTGTACGTAGTAAGATATAGGGCTATAAAACCATGCCACTTAGGCTGGATTTACACTGCATGGTATTCCGGTTCATTCCGAATTCTCCCATGTGGCACAGATCGGATATGGCCCATGTATGTGTAAGCAGGAAAAAAATCACATGGATTCCGATTTACTCAAATCAGATTTAGGCCTTGTTCATATGTGTAAATTTATCCAATATGAATCGGACCTGTGCCTCGTGTCTGCAGTGTAAGCAACTTTGACCTGACGATTTCATTTCAGAACAGACTTCAGCAGAGTCCCAAACATTAAATAAGTAGGTATATTTAAGCATGTTAACGAGAGAGTTTTTATCCTAAAATGTTGATTAAGTGTACAGTTTATTCTGATCTATTATTTTTTTTTATTGATATATATATATATATATATATTTACAGGTGTAGTGTAAAGCAGACATCTAGATGTAAAAAAATAGCAGATTATTAAGCTACATAACATGTCTCTTTGTGCTTTAGTCACAGACACATAGACCTGTTATTCATTCATTCTTTTTATTTTCGGCTTAGTCCCTTAGGGCTTAATCCCTTTATTAATCTGGGGTCACCACAGCGGAATGAACCGCCAACTTATCCAGCATATGTTTTACGCAGCGGATGCCCTTCCAGCTGCAACCCATCACTGGGAAACATCCATACACACTCATTCACACACATACAATTTACGGACAATTTAGCCTACCCAATTCCCCTATACCGCATGTCTTTGGACTGTGGGGGAAACCGGAGCACCCAGAGAACATGCAAACTCCACAGAGAAACGCCAACTGACCCAGCCGAGGCTCGAACCAGCGACCTTCTTGCTGCGAGGCGAACGTGCTACCCACTGCGCCACCGTGCAGCCTAGACCTGTTATATCTATATTTAATTTATTTGCCCATGATCATTTTACGTAAAAAAAAACGTACTTATAAAAATTAGTTGTTTTTTTTCCTTTTAGGACTCATGACTGTGCAGATTTTTTAAATTATTTTTGTACTTTACATTTTATTGTATTATATAGGCTACTGTTTCCCTAATTGTTTGTTATTTTGCAATGTCTGTGAAGCACTTTGGTCAACATTCATGTTGTTTTAAGGTGCTATACAAAAAAAGTTTACCTTGACCTTAAGTGACATCCTTGTTAAAGGCCTACTGTAAGCAGGCAGCTCTCGCGGACGTTCAGAGAGTGTAGCCTACCATATATTAGTGGCTCGCTCATGCCCGCAATTCATCATGGAGGCATCCGGGCTGGGCATCACCAAGAGGGAGCGAGCCAGCGCAAGAGAGTTTATGAGGCTAGTGATATATTAGAGGCATTTTATTGCTTTAAAATACCTCTAGTGCAAATCACCGCAGTCAATGTAATTGACGTGGTACTTTCCGAGGCTGTTGCTTGACCGGAATGCACTCAAATCGTTTCATTCCGCAACACTTTATTAGATAACATATTGATCGTTGGTCTTGAATACCATTTAAAGGGCATTGCATTGATTTTATTACATTTTGTAAAATTTTGTCTAGTCAGATATTACAAATAAATAATGCAGGCTACATAACAAAAAATATAAATAAATAATAATATATATATATATATATATTATTATTTATTTATAATTATATATATAATTATAATTATTTATATATATATATATATATATATATATATATATGGGCGTCACGGTGGCGCAGTGAGTAGCACGTTCGCCTCACAGCAAGAAGGTCGCTGGTTCGAGCCTCGGCTGGGTCAGTTGGCGTTTCTGTGTGGAGTTTGCATGTTCTCCCCGTGTTCGCGTGGGTTTCCTCCGGGTGCTCCGGTTTCCCCCACAAGTCCAAAGACATGCAGTATAGGTGAATTGGGTAGGCTAAATTGTCCGTAGTCTATGTGTGTGAATGAGTGTGTATGGATGTTTCCCAGGGATGGGTTGCAGCTGGAAGGGCATCCGCTGCGTGAAACATATGCTGGATAAGTTGGCGGTTCATTCCGCTGTGGCGACCCCAGATTAATAAAGGGACTAAGCCGAAAAGAAAATGAATGAATGAATGAATATATATATATATTTATATATTTATATATGTGTGTGTGTGTGTGTGTGTCTGTAATACATGCTTCAGTTAATCAAATGTTTTTTTAATTTTTTTATTACATCTAGATTAATAAAACGGGCTATTTAGGTTTTCAGTGTTTTGAGGGATATTTGCATTTTGACCTAGGCTACAGTAACCTCTGATTAGTTACTGTAGGTCAAACTATAAAAAACTATGCGTTTAATACTTTAATTATAGGCTATATGTGGGTACAAACACCTATTTTACAAGAGAAGTGTCTTTTAAACACTTACGGTGTCCATCGCTGCTCTAGATCTGCCAGTTTCAGACTGTCGGATGATTTGATTTTTCCTTGTATATAATGATTGGCGCGATTATCCATTCGCAATGCTATGAACAGATATAGAAGTGGTCAAATGTATATTATCTATTATTTGAATGACATTATTTAACAGCACTATAAAGGGCTCAACTTTCAACTTTACAGTTCAAGTGACTTTTATTGACATTTTATAGCATGATGTATAAGAAATAATATAGAGAAACAAGTCTGTAAAATAACAGAACATGTACTGGCGGTTTATTACTATGTTTTTGTAGCATATATAACACCAACCCAGACAAATATATCACTTTAAATTTAAAAATGTTAATAAAGTCACTTTTTCGAGCTTTTCAAGGTTAAAAGATGTTGGAAAAAAGATCAAGGTCCCATTTAATGCTATTAAAAATCATAAACGGGGGGAGATAAAAACATGAATCACAAAATACGGAAAACATACAGATATTTTACAACGTAAATTGGAAGCAATTGGAATTGGCTAAAAACATATTAAATGTAAACAGAAACACCTTTACCAAGGGTTCAGTTCAGTTAGCCCCTACGCTGGTTTTCACTTATAGAATTATCTATATTATCTATTAGGCGTCACGGTGGCGCAGTGGGTAGCACGTTCGCCTCACAGCAAGAAGGTCGCTGGTTCGAGCCTCGGCTGGGTCAGTTGGCGTTTCTGTGTGGAGTTTGCATGTTCTCCCCGTGTTCGCGTGGGTTTCCTCCGGGTGCTCCGGTTTCCCCCACAAGTCCAAACACATGTGCTATAGGTGAATTGGGTAAGCTAAATTGTCAGTAGTGTATGTGTGTGAATGAGTGTGTGTGGATGTTTCCCAGTGATGGGTTGCAGCTGGAAGGGCATCCGCTGTGTAAAACATATGCTGGATAAGTTGGCGGTTCATTCCGCTGTGGCGACCCCGGATTAATAAAGGGACTAAGCCGAAAAGAAAATGAATGAATGAATGAATGAATATTATCTATTTAGATCGCTCCACCGGTCTTCACTTTCAGATCGCTCACATTTCAACGAGCGCCCAAGCTTTCATCCTCTAAACACTAATAAATAACTAACAACTTATAAAGGAAACTCAGCTGAGCCCCCACAACATTCACACATTATTATAGTAGGCCATAGACGTAATTATGAAGAGAACATAATTTGTAAAAAAAAAATAAAAAAAACAATCTTCAATGTTATTCACCTCTAAATAGAACCACAAAATCTGTTAATAAAACTATTAAAATAAAATATTAAAATATCACCTCGGTGACTATTTAGAAATAGAGAAAGGAAACAATCACGGGCTCCAAAATAATACAGATGCAAACACTGTGACATGCAGGGCCTGACATTTACTTTTTTGATCACCAGCCACAGTGGCTAGATTTCCAACATTGCTAGCCACTCGCCATTTTCACTAGCCACAATTTTGTTGTTGGGAAAATATATTTTATATGCATACATTTGACTTTGGCATGCTAAAATTACTTGATTAAGATGTTGTGTTATGTCCACATGCCTCCTCATTCATTTCACTTTTTCTGTGTGTTGTGTATGACCTTGCTCAATGAGCATGAGCAAAGGGGTTGTGTCGCATTGCAATTAGTTTTTATTTCACATGACTTTTCAGGGCTCAACACTAAGGATTTACCAAATTTATCTCTGACCAAACCAAAAATAAATTATTATTTCTTACCCACAAATTTTAAACAATGTGTCCAAACAAGCGAAATATAGCTGTATACATGCACTTTTTAATTCAACAAAACTTTTCTTTAAAAAAAATTGACATTTATAAAGACCTTTTGTCATGTATCTAAAAATATGCACAGCAGTCTGTCCTGCTAAAGGTCATAGATGACCAGGTTAACTACACATAAAAATAACTAAGCAAAAGAAAGGTAAAAAACATACCGTGCGTGATAATGAAAGGATGATCACGCGCACACGATTTACGTTAGGCTCATTAACAATCTGTTCAAAGAATAATTAAAGCGAAGCGGCGACCGCTGCTTTAATTAGGACTGTGGGTGCACGATCATCGCTTTTTGCCCATTCTATTTCAAAGAGAACCGATCACACCACTTGCGTTTTCTCTAGGGCAGGCACGGTTGCTTCGCACAAGTAAACTGGAGCGCGCGCGCCTTTTAACAGTCTTGCGCATGACCTGTGCGCGCGACTGATCATCATCATCATTCGGTTTTCACCTGCTTTCTTTTGCTTGCGCGAACACAATTAGTTTTGTCAGTCATGCTGCTTCTCGATTCATTCATTTTCTTTTCAGCTTAGTCCCTTTATTAATGTGGGGTCGCCACAGCGGAATGAATTCCCCTATAGCGCATGTGTTTGGACTGTGGGGGAAACCGGAGCACCCGGAGGACACGCGAACACGGGGAGAACATGCAAACTCCACACAGAAATGCCAACTCACCCAGCCGAGGCTTGAACCAGCGACCTTCTTGCTGTGAGGCGAACGTGCTACCCACTGCGCCACCGTGCAGCCCTGCTTCTCGATTCAAAGATCACATTTGCACGCATATTGGGCCGACCTTATTGTCGAACACTGCTTTTAATAAAACTACAATTGAAAAAGTATTTTCAACCAGCCAAAGTGGCTAAGTTAGTGGGAGCGGGTGTTAATGTCAAGCATGACCATGAATCCGATAGAGGATGAGAAACACTTTCTTCTTTTCTGCCCAAACTCCACCAAAAAAACTAAACAAAGAAATCCATGTCGTTTTTTTGTCTATGCTTGTAATTTGTTTAGTAAGTTTTTTGCAGATCCAGTATGTAAGTCCAGTGTAACCTAATAAGCAGACTGCAAAGCAATGCTAACAATACAGGGGAAACAAGACAATATTTCCCTACCTGAAACTATCAGGAGAACCGCGGAAACCGACTTCATCATTAAACAATTTGGCATAATCTTGTAACGCACCGCCCGTTTTGCCCTTATGGGAAGCCAAACAATCCAAATGTAGGAGGAGGCAGCGCGGTTTT
>CAIGQV010019150.1:722812-733265 GCA_903798115.1 Danio jaintianensis | reverse complement strand
GCTTTAAACACCCTCGTGGGTTAGTAAAGTGTATAGCGAGAGATTAGGCGTCGATTACATACATTTCTACTGTTTCAAAGCACTGCACCGGTCCCACGCACCAGTAATTCAACTAAAATACAATAGTAATTCATAGTAAAAAGCTTTGAATCATACTAAAGTGTAGTAATGCATTATTTACAACAGAGCTTTCGCCTAACATGCAGGAATCGCCGGTTCGATCCCTGCTTGGAACGAGTGGGTGGGTGTAGGATCAGTTGGAATATAATAGATGTAAATACTTTTGAATACCTTGGATTTTACTACAGTCATCGGTGGGGTAATGTGACATACCTTATGTGTAAAAGATTACAGTAATTTGTTTATATTACTATTGTTGTATTACTACATGAATGAGTTGGTCAGTTGTGAACATTTGACATTCTGCATTCCCACACTTTAACCAGCAGAGGTCCTCATCGAGCTCTGATTTGGAAAGCTTCGAGTAATGAACCTTTTTCCGATGCAATTGAGTCGAGCGGTTCACTGGTTCAGAAAGCTTCATTTCACCATCACTACGTCACAGTACTGTAAAAAATATTAATTATTGTTATACAGCGAGTTGCCCCTGCAATCCGCTTAGTACCCCAATGGATCGTCTGCGTTGAATGCCTTAAACCTCTTTACAAAGTAATAGCGCCCACTAAATATAAAGTACTAAGCGAAACGCTAAATATATCTCATAAAATTGCTGAATGTTAGACTAAATTGGATAGATGGATGTAAATAGACATTTCTATATTTGGGAGAATTTTATTGACAAAGGTGTGTGTATTTGTATGTCTCTCTTATGTGCATTATAGTACTATCATCATTGATTCAGCCTACTTATACAAGTGCATCACTTCGCACATATGTATAGTTTCCCCAGTATTGTTTGTTAAAGGTTATTGTTCAATAAATGCCATTTGATATAGGTAGCAGGATTTAAAATTGTTTGTATGGCAAACCACTGAAATACATTTTGATATGTGAAGTGGGCATCTGATGTCATTGATAAAAAAAAAAAGCAGTCAAACTGTTCTGGAAGTACTGTATTTATGTACATAATTATTTCTTAGGAAATGCATCCAGGGACACAAAAGTGCATAGATCACTTGTAATTTCTCCTTTTGTTGCTAATTAAAATGTCTTTCTCTCAATTTCACCCTCCTTTCTCTATATAACTGTAGACACATATACAGTATATACATATATATATATATAAAGAGAGGGCACATGAAAAAATAATACAAATTAATGCAGAATATTGAATAAAGCACGTTTTAGAAGTTTCAATTGCTTTCTTGTTAAGAGACTCTGAAACGGGCTCTATGCACAGCTAGTTTTAAAGCCAACGATAAACTTCCGGTGAAAGCTTAATGTGAGTATTTTCAATTTCACAAGGTTGTTTTTACAGCATCGATGTTGTATTGTAATTACAATACATTCAGTTAGTTAGACTTAAGCATTCATTTAGTTGCTCACGCGTAAAACGAGATAGAAATTCAGTTGAAAATACTGGGGTGAAACTCATATTTTAAAGAGATGGCGGGGGGAAATGGAGTTTAATGCAGTGCTTCTTGTCCGATCTGAGACCCACTTCATATCGTATATCTAACAGGCAGTGAAGATTACTGATTTTTAAAGAAATCAGATTTTAAACGTGACAATTTTGTAATGGAAAGACAGTTCACTGGAAGCCCTTGGGCTGCCTGGCTGAAAATTAAAAGTCTTTGCATATACCCCATTGTGTTCAAGTACAGATCGGTCTTCTTCTTATTTGGGTTTTAACGGCAGCTGGCATCCTTTTTGTTGCATTAGGCTCCTGCCCCCTTCTGTACTATTTTCCTTTTACTCTAAATTCTTTAGACATTACATTTTCCCCTTGTCTTTTTACTATTGCAAATGTGCCTAAATATCATGAACCCACCCCTAATGACTTTTAATTTTACAATGTACCTAATTTTGCTCAAAAACTTCATATGTTTGTTTGAATAATAAAGACAAAAAAGGGCTACATTTTTGCGAACCAACAAATATGGACTCGCAGGTACATTTTGTGTGTAAAACGAACGCTACAAGGCAGTACCTCTGACTGCTTAGCAAGAGCCCATGGTAGAAGCACGTGGCCACAATTTCTCTTCTAGTCTATTTTTGAAAACACTATTGGTTGGGTTTAGGGAAGGGTGTGTGTGTGTGTGAGAGTCAGTCCATATCAAGCTGATATATTAGGCATGATGACAAGCTGACTGGTCTCTCTCACGAATGCACGCCAGAAGGATGTCAAAATTTCCAGAAATGTCCATGGCGGCCTCTGGTGGATTTATGAGAAATGGCATGTATGAGAAAATGTGCCACAGTAATGCATTTGAAGTTGACAAATGTACACGGCGCCCTCTAGTGGATTTATGAAAACAGAAAATGTAGTACAGGGTACATATTTGTCGGTTCTCTAAAATGTAGCCCTGGTGTAGCCATGTTACCCCTTGGTTTCTAGTGTGGTCCTGGAAAAATCTCAGTTTCAAGGGCTATCTAGCCCTTCCCCTTAGCCCTACACTAAAGCTAAAGAGAATTGAGACACCCCGAGCCCTTCACGTGAATGTGCAAAACCAGAGGTGGGGGTAAGCGGAAGGGCTAAGGGGTAGAATTGGGATTGAGCCTAAAAGTACAGAAAATACACATTATTTTTTTTCCTAAAAAGAGCAGCACTTCTGTGTTTGTTGCACCATGGTTATTGCACACTGCTGCACATGCACTCCAACATTTTTGAAGACACCGGGCCTGTAATGAAAACAACAACAAACAATTTAATACAATTAAAAGGAAGAATGTTAAAATACAATTTTAGTGATAATTTTGTTTCACTGAACATCAGTTGACATCTGCTTTGTGTCAAAGTCAGGCAGCAAAAATGTGTTTCAACGCATCTATTATAATGTCATTTATCATGATCAATATTGGACCTCGGGTTTGTAAAGTATTCATCAGGCTGATGTGTCAAAGTTTGATCATTAAAAACTAATTTAAATAAGAAATTAACTGTCTGGTTTCTATGATTCGAAAGAGTCAAGATTTGACACAGACATTGTCTTGTATGATTTTTACATTTTATTTATTGTGAGAATTTGCTCAACTCCATATGCATAAAACTTTAAGAATCTGTAATCAAAGTCAACAATGAATCCCTCCACCCCCTTTTTTCTTTGTGTTTTATTTATATTTAGTACTTAATATACATTTTTATGGTGTTATTATTTTCCTTTTAACATTTAGTTTATGTCGGAGTGGCTCAGTGGTTAGCACTGTCGCTTCACAGCAAGAAGGTCACTGGTTCGAGTCCCGGCTGGGCCAGTTGGCATTTCTGTGTGGAGTTTGCATGTTCTCCCCGTGTTGGCGTGGGTTTTCTCCGGGTGCTCCGGTTTCCCCCACAGTCCAAACACATGCACTATACTATTGGATGAACTAAATTGGCGTTTCCCAGTACTGGGTTGCAGCTGGAAGGGCATCCGCTGTGTAAAACATATGCTGGATAAGTTGGCGGTTCATTTCGCTGTGGTGAGCCCTGATGAATAAATGGACTAAGCCGAAGGAAAATGAATGAATGAACATTTAGTTTGTATGTTAATGCTCTGTTTGATAGTCATCAGTATTATTGGCAAAATAAGACAACCTCATGTTCAAATCATTAAAACAAAAAAAAAATCAACAATGAATTTCATTATGGTTACTTTGAAAGAGTCTCTGTAGAGCACAGATCTGTGCGGTGAGTTTACAGTAGTCAGTTTACGGATCATTCAGCGACTGGATGTTTTGATGAATAATCCTGACTGTGATCAGAATGATGTAACAGTGAAACCCACTTCATGTTTCGTTTGTCAGATGAGGTTTCTGCTTTTAGATCATGACAACTGATGGTGGTCATAACTGAACAATAACAGACCTTAGGAATTTGAAATGAATCAGATTCAAGCGTTTCAGAGATCTGTTTATTATAAATAAGTGACAACAGGCTGTTGAATTATTAGAAAATAATGCACAACTGAGGTGGTGATGTGGCCATGAGACAAAGCTCAGGTGTGCAATATTTTCTAATACTTAAACCAGAGTGCTTATACTCTGGTCTCCAGAGCTAAATCCACTGTTCAGATGTTGTATTTGACACATTTGTCAGGTTTTTGTCCTTAAACTACTCCCGTGTGTAGCACTAGTTTCTCACACATCTCCTCCAAAGCCTTCTGTTGTGTTAAGATGTGATTTCTGAAATAACTCAAATCATTCAGCAGTAATGCGCTCAAAACCTGCCAGAACTACTTTAGCTGTGCCTTTATATGGAAATAACGGCACACCTTAGAATGCTCATCAGTATAAAATAACAGTATAAAAAAACAACAACTGCATTTCGGATATTACAAAGAAGCATCTGCAAAGAGCACAAGATAATATTTGTATAACAGTTCAGAGTGCTATGTGTGGATTTTTGAGAGATTTAAGTATATTTCCTTTTAAACTTTTAATACCATACATAAAAAAATTCTACAATTAAATAGTTTATTTTTTTCTAGAAACCTTAAAGCTACATTTCCATTTACTTGGTTATTTGTTTACACAGCGCTAAGGGTTAAGAAATATTTATACTAGTCTTTTTTTTTAATGATTGTCTGTAATTTTAAAGGAGTTAAACTAAAGTCGTGCCAGTTTCTGTTCTTAAGAGAAATCTTTTTTTTGCACATGACCCCAAATATGTTTATATGCTGAAAAATATGCTGAAAATTCACAAATCATACCTGGAGACCGCAGAAGTTCATCTGGCCTCATCTCATGTTTGTGGCACTGGCTCGTGACCTAAAAGTTAACACACAGAAAAGTAGAAGAGGTTGTATAAATCAAATCTAAGGGTGATAAAGTCAAGTATATTTCAGACATAAATTTACACATGCATAATTGACTTCTTAAAGTATTCAAAAAGCACCACAATAGTTTTAAACTTATTTAACAATAGGCAATCATTCTGTTTCTAAGCGTAGTTTTACAATTACTTTGTGCTGCATCCCAATTCACCCCATTTGACCAATATTAGCCATTAAAAGCATGCACAGATCTGTCAATCTCAATTTTCAGAAAGGCACTCATGTTTCAGGATTAGATGAAAACACTGCCAATTAGTCCAATATACTAAAGGTGTTTCAGTTCAATAGAGCAACTACTGTACTTGCAAAACTTTGGGGAAAAGGCCTTTTTGGGACAATCGGTCCATGCATCTAAAAGAATAAATTCACAGAGGATACAAGGATATGTTTTAGGGCCAGTATTCAGAAGACATCTTAAGGCTAAAAATGTCTCAGTGAGTATTTAGTGTTTTGATGTTAAATCGTGAAATGTTAGTGGTGAAGAAGAGGACATCACAAAATAATCTAATGGCATTTTTTCCCATCTGCCTTGGAAAGAAAACTTTCACCAAATATTGGCACTACCATCACACTGCCATCTAGTGGTTAAAAGTACAAGTTTAAGTCCATTTTTACTGTCATTCCACTACATGTGTAGACATACAGTATATGTCATGTCTCACAGGATCACGGTGCTTACCCTCTTGATTTTCCTGAAGAAAAGGCAGATAAATCAAGCAAATCAACACCAAGCTGAACGTAAGCAGGGGTGCTAAAACCCACAGCCTCTGCCGTCCAGAGGAGGTGGAGGGTTGTGGGGTTTTTGGTGCCAATGTACAGGGGAAACATGCTGCTTCTGGAAAACACAACAGGAAAAGAAAGAGCATTATAAATTGCAAAGTATAACCAAGTCAGGGTTCCCATGGAACCCCCAAAAAATGTCAAGGCTCTAGAAAAGTTTTGAGAATACACATATATAGTTGCGGACTCTTGAAACTGCTTTAATTTATTTTGTGCAGGGAAAAATTCTATATTATTCCCACTTTATGCATCTGCATACTAGCCTGCTTGATTTATATTAGTTACGTGCATATATGGTTAAGCGTTTACTATATGAGGTACTTTGTAGCACATTGCCCCAAATTTCTAGTTTTAAACCAGTTGGGCTGTTTATTGTGTTTTATCCTATTTATTTCTTATATATTGTAGAATGTGAACATGTGTTTGTCCTGTTGTTTGGTGTGATGCCTGCAGATAATGCTGCTAATCAATTTCCCTAAGGGGACAAATAAACCTAACTAACATTCAACAGCCCAGTACACTGTAAAAAATATCCATAAATTAATAGTATTCTGCATTTTGTGAATCATATTTTCATTTTTCCCATGTTTATTTATGATTTTGAATTGTATTATGGGACCTTCATCTTTCTTCCAACAACTTTCAACCTTGAAAAGTAAAAAAAAAAAAAAAGACTTTTATTAAAATTATTCAATAGTTTGCAGTGCTATATTGTCTGGGTTGGTTTTGTATATTACGCTACAAAAACCTTGTAATAAACTGCCAGCACATTTTCTGTTATTTTACAGACTTATTTCTCTATATATTCAGGGTTCATACACATTTTACTACAAAAATTCCATGATTTTTCCAAGACTTTCATGTAAATTTTCATGACCTAATGTTTCATGCAATGTCTACATATGTGTGGTAAAAAAAACAATGCATGTTCAAATTTATTACAGCATATCGTAAAACACGCAACAATCTATTTAGTTTCAGCTTATATTTATATCTATGTAAAACTGATTTAGATAATGCTTACACCGCACTAATAATGTGAGAGTATGTGATTGGCCAAGGACAGAAAAGAAGTAAAGACAGCTAACCTATATTCAAGAATACAGATATCTGTTTTCCAAGACTTTTCCAAAACTTTGTGGGCTTTTCTGTTTTTCCTAAACTTTTCCAGGCCTGGAAAATGCAATGTTAAAATTCCATGACTTTTCCAGGTTTTCCATGACCGTATGAACCCTATATATTATTTCTTACAAATTATATTAGTTCAAACTACTAAAATGTCAATAAAAGTCACTTTGTTAAACTGAGTTGAATTTTCAACATCAAACGTCGACAGAGCCGAGATCAACATCCCATAATGCAATTCACAACCGGAAATAAACAAAAAACACAAAATACAGAATCATTAACAGATATTTTTACAGCGTAGTATGAGGCCATTTACATTATTTTCACTATAAGTACTGGCAAAGAGAAATATTATTATAATATTAGAATATAAATATATTATTATTACACTTACTGTTGATATAAAGGGTGACATTCTCCCTTGGAGACAGCTTTCCATTGAGGACTTCTGCTTCATAGTAGCCTGCGTCTGAAGAACGGTTGACACTTGGCAGAAATAAGTAAATAGTGTCTCTCTCAATTTGCAGATAAACTCCATCTCTTTTCTCGTCAACACAGCCCTCATGCTGGCAACAATGCCGTGCGATCAAAGATTTCTCGTTTCTACTTGTTGTAAGAGTGATTCTGACTTTTTCTGCTTTGTCCAGTCCAGCAAATTCAAAGGTTAAGGTTACATTTTGTCCTTCATTTGCCACCAATTCCTTAGCTTCCACAGTGCCTGTTTGGGACAGAAAGAAAGACTTTATTAAGCTTTTAAAGCAAGTTCTGGTCTTTTGTATTTCAGCAGTACAAACCAAAAGGCAAATACATGATTGACATCAAATTATTTTGCCAAGCGATTAATATTAAAATGATTAGTCGCTGATTATTCCACAGGAGGTTTTTGATCAATTACTCAGTCTTTTCAATTAGTAAAATATTCCCTTATTCCAACATTTAACAAGACATTTTAAATAAATATCAGCCGAAAAACTCACTTTCAGAAACCAGCAACTTCACAGCGCCTAAATATCTAATTGTTATCAGATTAAAATCCCTATACAAGGCAGAAGCAGATTTACATGTGATGTAAGGCTATTTATGCTAACTATTGTCATAAAAAGCACATTATGTATTAAAAAATACGATAAACTTATTAATCCACTTTATATATGATTAAAACTATGTTAATCTGTATTTTTTCTGTTTGCATGTTGACTTTTTAATATGACTCATACTTCCCAAAACGAATCAAACACAGAAATCAAATTGATACAAGTGGTCACACTTTACAATAAGGTTTCCTTGTTTAATGCATTTACTAATATGAACTAGGTATAAACGATAATTGTATAGCATTTATTATAAGTCACAGTTCAACATTCACTAATGCATTATTGAAATCCAAATACATGGTAGTTAACATGCCCTAATAATGAACACCTTTATTTTCATTCATGTTAACAGATGAAAAACACTGTAATAAATCTCGTTCATTGTTTGGTCATGCAAGTAAATATATGAACTAACATCAACTAATACAACCTTAGTATAAGTGTTGGTGACCAGGTGGGCGTGTCGAGCGACACAACGAAGTTGAGAATCCTTCAACTTTATGCAAATGAAGAGCGACGACCAATAGATCCTTTTCACATGACTTCATGCGGTATCCGGTTTCACTGTTACTTCCGCCTACACAGAACTCCCCATAGAGAACTCAGCCAGCCAGCTGTATATTTACTACAGATGCGGTTAGACTGTGACTACGGCTGTTTTCTGTTGTCTGCATTCAAGGTGAGACATCTGACATCTAAAACAAAATGTACAAATCGGCCAGATTTCCGCTTGAACCAAGAAAATGGGACTTTAAACTGAGTGTATTGCTTTGTGTTGCTGTCTTTACTGCAGAGGAAGTAGGTATGTACTTGTCAGTATTTGTCAAATAAATATTTCAGATGTTTACACGGGTGCTCAACATTTTTTTATGTCAATTTTTTTTTTTATTGTGTCCCAAAGAATAAGAACTAAATAAAACCGTGGGTGTTTTACTGTTTGTTTACAGAGGACATCTGACTCACAAACACATTCATATTATTCACATTCTGCTGCTCAGTTCTATATAGGTATTTCATTTATGAACATGTAATATTTATATCTATTTAATATTCATATTAAGTGAAATAGAATAACGGTGTTTGTATTTGACTCTTAATTATCAAACGAAATTATTATAAAAATGTACAGTTGCAAAAATAACACCAAGAAGATGCCATTTTAATTTAGTATTATTAGATTATGAAATTATTTGTAACATTATTAATTAAAAGGTAGTACAGATATCAAATTATACCCACCCAGTTGGTGGCGGCAGGACACTGTCTTAATTCATTCAAATGGAGAAACTGAACAAAACATTATTAGATCAGTAAATAATGAATGATAAAACTGATTGCATTTATAGACGACATACTTACCAGGTATATGTGAAGATTTAATAAAGAATTTAATTCATGCTGGAACATTTACATATAACAGCTCATATAAACTTATATTCACAGCAGCATCAAAGCAAAAATAAATCCATTATTGATTAAATTAAATAAAACTAAATTAAACTTAATTTATAAGTGAAAAGGTTGCAAACATACACTTTCCTTGATAAACAATAGCTTATTCCTAATCTTAATAACTTAAAGAATCATTTTCAAACTCAGAAAGCAGTTCAGTATTGAAAGAGAAACATTTGAACACATGCCCAATGCTGTAATAGTCTTAAATCACAACGTGCAATGTTAATTTGTTCAGTTTTAACTTTTCCAGAGAAGTCTCCCATTCATTCTAAGGTAACCCGAAACTAAAATACACTGCATTGCCGATAGCATATATCTATGGCCGATAGGGGAAAGTCATATATATATATATATGGGGGAAAGTGAAGTGACGTCATTGCGACCCTCTTGCAGCTCGCTCAAAGACCAGTTGACTTGCATCATAGGTATACATCTATGGACTTGCATTTGCAGCTAGTCGCCTAGAGCGATATTTAGCTAAGTCGCTGCGGTTCACTTAATTCACCAATTCACATAATTTTGGCTCTTGGCTGTATATTTGTGAGATGTGTTTAAATGTTTATGTCGCGATTTTGTAATTTGCCAATCGCAACGATCTGATTATTTTTTTAAATTAATTTACAAACAAATTTCATTCATAAGACACAATCCAAATATGACTATTTATATTTTGGGCTATCCGATATTCCAATAGCGAGAGCAATCTAGTTAAAGGCTCTGACGAATAAGTTAGCAAGTCAGAAAATTGTCAAAAATAACAATTAAGAGCCATTGAAATGGATCATATACGTACCTATTACTATAAAGAGAAATGTTAAGAAGGTCATCTTTTATGAAATATAAAAATAAATGTATCGATGTTTGCCGGTTGTCTTCTGTTGCTGCTGCTGCGGAGTGTTCATGTGCATATGGTTCATGTGTACCATAGCATGTGTACAAGCCCACCCGAGAACACACCTCTAAATACGAGGCGCCGGAGTGGACAAAAGCGAACACACAGAGACCGAATGTGCGCGCGAGAGAGACCGAATGCGCGCGCGAGAGAGACCGAATGCGCGCGCGAGAGAG
>CAIGQV010019150.1:706353-722802 GCA_903798115.1 Danio jaintianensis | reverse complement strand
GAGACCGAATGCGCGCGCGAGAGAGACCGAATGCGCGCGCGAGAGAGGCCGAGAGACTATTAAAGTTACTATTATTAATTACTATTACTACTACTACGTTGTTTACTAATTTGTTTCAATTTAATTTAATGTAAAGATGACACGTTTTGTTAGTTTTGCTGACTTTAAAGTGCTGTTTATTACTCTGTTGTGTCCTAAAAAAATTCTGAAAGTGATCATGTAAATTAAAAAAAAATAATTAGGAAAATGCATTTATACTTAAACAATGTATTAAACTTTGAGCAGATATGTTGAGCACCATTAAATATAGGCCACAATTAATTTTAATATGTAATAATTTATTATATGGTACAGAATATTTAAAAATGCAATTAAAAACAGGACACAATGATAAGTGCTCAAAATTAAATAAAATAATATATATATTTTTTTAAAGTTATATAATATTGTAATAACATGTAATAATTTCACTATTATTTCACTATGTTTACTGTATTGAAATGTAAAATGTTCCCTGTATTTCATTTGTATATATCTATGTCTCTGTGTTCGCTTGACTTTTGTCCACTCCGGCGCCTCATGGCACCATGGCAAGACGGCTAATGACGTAATTTCCCATCGAGTGAGTCCTTTCGACTCACATTCAGATTACAACGGTAACTTAACGTAAAATTCTGTTGCGTATGACAAAATAGCAGAGTCATAATAACGTATATAAACATCAGTTACTTACCTGTGACAACGAGGAAGATTATCGCAGGGAAAAACGATAATTCATAATGGCTGCTGTACGAGTCTCCGAAAGTATGGTGCCGCTTGTGAGTGATTCAACGCCTCTGCTGCATCTTCTTCCTGTAGCTTGGGTGGATATCATAGATATATACACTAGATATCGCATACGGACCCTCAGCATGCGTCAATAGCGCCGCCATATTTGTACAGGGCTCCCAGGACAAACATCATTCAACCGGACTAGTCAAGACAGTGTGCCAATGTGAAGATGCTGGACTTTAGCGCTGCTTACGGGTGTAGTAACGAGCAAACAAAGAAAACAAAGCACAAGGGCAGAACATTTCATAGGTAAGATTTCGTTTTTTACATGTTACAAACTTTTGTGCTCAACAAGTAACGTTATTGATGATGATACAGTCTCTTACTGCACTGATCATAAGGCAAAGTAGCATCATCTTGCACTGTATTCTAGGCTTACGCTAGTTTTGTTGAATAAAATAAGCAAACAATGTAAATGAAATATGACAACGAGACGCTGCGGTGCCAGAAACTTGTATTATTGTCGGCTAAGTGAACGAGTCGTTCATAACGGAGATTCATTCACAAACGAATCGCTCCCTCCGTTAGAATGAGAAGTGAAAGCAGGAGAGGGGGGGTGTTTCAGGACACGGATTAGATCAAATTTAACAGGGAGGAGGATAATACATTTCCATGCACACAAACACACACACTTTATCAGCAATGCCCATGCGGTCACTGATCCATCGATGTAGAAAAGTGATGTAAAATTATCATTTTCGTAATTAAAAAACATATTTGCGTACTGACCACGTGGGAAAACTTCCGATCATAGATATATGTATATATGTGTATATCTCTGGCTTCTGGATGGCCACAGTCCTCCACTGCACCTTGGTCCCGCATTCATTTCAAAGGAGCGCTACCCTGTACTAAAATGGCGGCTCTATTGACGCATTCCTTCCAATAGCAGACATCCCAAGTCTCCCGGAAGTTCCGGGAGTCTCCCGTATATTGATAGTGGCTCCCTGATGCCCGCGAATTAAAAAAATATCCCGGAATCTAGAGCGTACACTCGAGACATTAATGTCTGCATCGTGAATCTTATAAATGCACATCTCAGAATGCGCGCACATGACGGACTGAGCGAGAGAGGCCGTGCGTGCTTGTGGAACTGTGCATGTGTGCCTGCTCTGGCGCGTGCTAGACAGAGCATCCTGATTGGTTTACTCAGCAGAAGAAGCCAATCAGCTTTCAGTGTGGGCGGACTTTTATTTCTTTTCTCGGGGAGACCTAAATGAAGTTCAGAGGTCATCATGGCAGATGGAGAGTGCCCAAAAAAACGAAAATACAAGACCCGCTTCACCCAAGATTACACTAAAACATATCCCTGTCTGATAAGGGTAAAAAATAATGACAGTGTTGCGCGGTGTACTGTTTGCAACAGTGAATTCAGCATTACCCATGGTGGCTTAAATGACTGTAAAAGGCATGTTGAGGTGAGTAGCTTCATTTAATGTGAATTTTATTTAGGTCTATCAAAGGGCTGTCATGAAACTAAACCAAACTAAACATGTGAAATTCTTTCCAATTAGTTAATAAAATTTTTCAAGACATCTCCCTGAAATGAGTTCTTGCAGGTTGGGATGTCTGCAATAGACAACAACAGGGTAGGTGA
Source organism: Danio jaintianensis (assembly GCA_903798115.1). NCBI lineage: Eukaryota > Metazoa > Chordata > Actinopteri > Cypriniformes > Danionidae > Danio > Danio jaintianensis. The sequence goes on along the minus strand of CAIGQV010019150.1, from coordinate 720,374 downwards.
CATCTAATGTAAATATCTATGGGTGGATCTAGTGGTGTTTTTTTGGCTCTCCAAACCACGCCCTCATACTGGTGCTCAGTGCTCATACAGTCCTCTTCCGCTAGCACAAGCAGAGCCTGTCCAAACCAAAGACTGAAAAAAATGTCCAAACCCCTTTTTTTAAAACATTATTATTTTAAACATATTGTTTCTACAACATTTAACATTCTAATATTTGCGTCTATAAATAATGTGTTTACATAAAGTAGCCTAATTAAATTATTTATCAAAAACTTTTTGTCTTTTGTCTTTGCTTACAGTTCAACTGCTTGCACACGTTTTCAAAATAGTGTCCCCTTTTTTTTCAAAACTACACACAATTCCCAAAAACTGCACACACAAAATCTAAAATGCCTCACATGCCCTTCAAAATGTAACACTGCATTTAAAAATGCCATAAACACACGTCAAAATGAAGAATTGGCATCAAATGGCAAACACTTCTCTCATAATATAACACTTTTGGATATAGCATGTAAACACTGTTGTTCTAAATCTAAAGCTCTTTGCTCTTTAGGCTTCAATACAATGTTTTACAGTGACAGTAATCTGCTGAGAGGGGGAACAGGTACACTGTAAACACCAATGACATGCAGAAACAGAAAATATTTATTAGGCCAAACATTACTGGTTTATACAGTAGCATACAACAAAACCATAAACATAGTGTATGTAAAAATGTGAAAAAAAAAGGTATATTCTCCAGAATACAGTAAAGAACACAATTGTGTGTGGGGGGTCTTGGGGGGAAAAGCATCCATTGCCTGGAGAAGTGTCATGCTGTAGGGGTGGCCAAAACAAATTATAGATGGGTGGCAAACCAGTTTTTTTGTTTTTTTTTAGACCAGAACAGCCCGGTGTCCCATCACCTTTGACCTATTTATAGGCCTATACTACAGTAAAGCAGTGATTGGTTAGTGATCAGTTAAGAAATTCGTGTTTCCACATTTGAGGAGTGTGTGTGTGTGTGTGTGTGTGTGTGTGTGTGTGTGTGCGTGCGCGCAACCTTGTGACTAATTGTAGCATTTTGATTGGTTGTGTTTGGAAAAGGAAAGCAAGTAGCTTCCTGTTAGATTTTTGTGTTTTAGGTAGAGAATTGTGTGTAGAGTTTTGAAAAAAGTGTTTTATGCGATTTGAATTCTGAGTTCAAGGCTGGGAAATAGCTTCTGGTTTTGGAGATTTTAGGTACAGTTTTGCATTTTGAGTGAGATGTTTCAGAAATCGTGTAACAAGAAAAGATTTAGTCTGTAAGCAGTTGAAAAAAAACCTGTAATAGTTAAACGGTGTATTTGAGTCAGTTTGGAATGGAGTAAAATATTCACTTATTCTAACATTTAACAAGACCATTTAAATAAATAACAGCTGAAAACTCACTTTCAGAAACCAGCAATTGTCTAAATATCTAATTGTTATCACATTTGAATGCTGATCACTGTACAAGACAGAAAACAGATGTATATGTGATGTAAGGCTATTTATGCTAACTATTGCCATATAAAAACTTAACCGCCAACTTATCCAGCATATGTTTTACGCAGCGGATGCCCTTCCAGCTGCAACCCATCACTGGGAAACACCCATACACACCCATTCACACACATACACTACGAACAATTTAGCTTACCCAATTCACCTATAGCGCATGCCGTTGGACTTGTGGGGGAAACCGGAGCACCCAGAGGAAACCCACACCAACACGAGGAGAACATGCAAACTCCACACAGAAATGCCAACTGACCCAGCCGAGGCTCGAACCAGCGACCTTCTTGCTGTGAGGTGATTGTGCTACCCACTGCGCCACCGCGTCGCCCCTTAATCAACTTCATATGTGATTAATGTTGATTTGTCTATGTTGAGTTTTGAAATTACTCAATGGATCCAAAAATCCATTGCAGCTTCACAGTGAAAAAGAAAATATTCAACCATTTGAATATCTTTATCACAAAAAAGCAGCATGAATTATTTTCCATGAATTATTGCTATTTCTTTGGTCCTAGGAAGGACATTTTTTTCTTTCTTCTTCACTGAAATTTTGTAAAACGTATTTCCTCCTCAGTTGACATAGAAAGTAGGCCCATTTTTAGTATACACTTAAATTTCCACTCAAATGGCTGTTTAGCCTGCATTTTGAAAGCTACTGAGCCCACAAGTAATATTTCGCCGTTATAGCTTTGTATAGGTTGAAACTGAAAATAATATTGGACAATAAAATAGCATTCAGAAAGTCATGCCGTTTAAAAAAAGTATTAGAAAAATGGAACAAGAATATGCAAATGTAAATAATTTTGGATGGAAAGCAAATAATAATTGCAATACTGTAGTATTGCCAGATTCCTGCTCATATAGGAGGTGATGAAGTGGTGGATTAAATACCAAAAGGTACAACATCGGGAATAGAGCTCAATGTATACAGATGAGTAAATTAGAAATAAAGTGGTTTGTTTGAAAAGTGTTATGGTGAGAGACAACATCTTTATAATATTCAAAAGATAGTTGGAAAGGAGAGAATTGTTAGGAATAGGAAAAAAGACAGCATCTCACCTCATCTTAAAATTGTACACACCTCACTTGAATTACATGTAATAGGAACATTAGTCTGGATTTTAACTGGGATATTACTGAAACAGTTGAACATACACTCACTGAGCACTTTATTAGGTACACCTTACTAGTACCAGGTTGGACCCCTTTTGCCTTCAGATCTGCCTTAATCCTCTGTGGCATAGATTCAACAAGGTGCTGGAAATATTCCTCAGAGATTTTGCTTCATATTGACATGATAGCATCACACAGTTGCTGCAGATTTGTCGGCTGCACATCCATGATGCGAATCTCCTGTTCCACCACATGCCAAAGGTGCTCTATTGGATTGAGATCTGGTGACTGTGGAGGCCATTTGAGTACAGTGAACTCATTGTCATGTTCAAGAAACCAGTCTGAGATGATTCATGCTTTATGACATGGTGTGTTATCCTGCTGGAAGTAGCCATCAGAAGATGGGTACACTGTGGTCATAAAGGGATGGACATGGTCAGCAACAATACTCAGGTAGGCTGTGGCGTTGACATGATGCTCAATTGGTACTAATGGGCCCAAAGTGTGCCAAGAAAATATCCCCCACACCATTACACCACCACCACCAGCCTGAACCGTTTATACAAGGCAGGATGGATCCATGCTTTCATGTTGTTGACGCCAAATTCTGACCCTACTATCCGAATGTGGCAGCAGAAATCGAGACTCATCAGACCAGGCAACGTTTCTCCAGTCTTCTATTGTCCAATTTTGGTGAGCCTGTGCGAATTGTAGCCTCAGTTTCCTGTTCTTAGCTGACAGGAGTGGCACCCGGTGTGGTCTTCTGCTGCTGTAGCCCATCCGCCTCAAGGTTGGACGTGTTGTGCGTTCAGAGATGCTCTTCTGCAGACCTCGGTTGTAACGAGTGCTTATTTGAGTTACTGTTGCCTTTCTATCAGCTGGAACCAGTCTGGCCGTTCTCCTCTGACCTCTGGCATCAACAAGGCATTTGCGCCCACAGAACTGCCGCTCACTGGATGTTTTCTCTTTTTCTGACCATTCTCTGTAAACCCTAGAGATGGTTGTGCGTGAAAATCCCAGTAGATCAGCAGTTTCTGAAATACTCAGACCAGCCCGTCTGCACCAACAACCATGCCACGTTCAAAAATCCCCTTTCTTTCCCATTCTGATGCTCGCTTTGAACTGCAGCAGATCGTCTTGACCATGTCTACATGCCTAAATGCATTGAGTTGCTGCCATGTGATTGGCTGAGTAGAAATTTGCGTTAACAAGCTAGTACCTAATAAAGTGGCCGGTGAGTGTATATATTGGTAAAGAATATAATGATGAAAGATTAGAACTTGCAGAAGAACTTCATATAATTAATCGAATCTCACTTAAGTTATTGTTAAAAAATAATGCAACCATAGACATATTTCAGTAGTATTATCGTAAATAAACAGGGTTGACGAACAGGATTTAAAGACCCATTATTATTAAGGTTATTGCCTTATTTATTTACTAGCTTTCCCTTGATATCAATGCTCCACTCACTCCATCCACGTAGGCTAAGTGGCGGTATATGCACAAAATGCTGAACAGCTGTTTTTTTAGATTGCGCCTGGTGCAGCCATGTTTTTTGTTGTTGTTCTTTTTGGCTGAAAATAGGGAGAGGGGTCTGGCTGCAGACTTGGTGCAGATGCAATCTGAGCTGCATCCAATGCTTTTGAATGGGCTCACCTAACCCCACCCCTAACCCTACCCGTCATAGTGACGTCACTAGCTTCATTAAGTGCATTGTGTCTGACATTGCATCTCTGAGTGATGCAATCTCAGCTTGCATCATAAAGGCTGCATCCAGATACTATTGGAAATAGGAACATACTGTGGTGTTCATTAAATAAACATTCGGGAGATTAACTAAATGAAATTGTTTGACTTCTTGCTGTATTGCATCTGCTACCTATATCTTGGTACTACTGCCATCTAGTGGCCACTAAGAGTAACATCAACTAATCAGTACCCATACATATAGCAAAAAGTCCAATATCAACATGTGACATTGACAAACAGAATAAAAAAATCCTCTGACATAGCTTGTTACGCTCAGGCAAAGTCAAGTGATCCGTAAACAACGTTTTGTTTTGACACATTTAGATAATCAAATAATATTTATTCATCCCTATCTTAAATATAAAGTTTATTTATCTGATCTCGGATCAGTTTTATACAATTGTAAACATTTAATGCCACGTTTATATAATAAAAAAACTAGGCCTAATAATTTAACCATGCGTTCAAAAAACAAACATAAGTCGAATGAGTATAGGCCTAATTAATACATATTATAAAGACACATCTAATTTAATGGTACTGGATGATGTAATAATTGCTATAATTCAATAGATTAAACTTTTAACAAAACTGTAGTAGAATTCTTGCAGTTCTGATAGTTAACCACTAGATGGGGTTCTTAGGCAGTTGTTGGAAACACCGCTTGCTGTTTAAGAGTAATGTATGCAAATAATGCTGTGTAATGAGACTGGGTTGTGATGTTTAAAGTGTTATTAGTAAGGGGTTACCCTACTGCAGTCTGCCTCCCGTGTGATTCTTCATGCCAGTTAACTGCAACAGCATTTAGAATTGGTTTGCAAATGTGTTTCATACACACGAAAACACGGAGTTGCATGGTACATACGCAATTTTGCCCACCAGGTGTCGCCAAGTATGTGGTGTTTTAGCGATCTTAAACAGTGAATCATTTTCAGAAGCAATGGGGTAAATTACGCTACAGAAACATTGTAATAAACTGTACAGCCCCAAATCAGAAAAAGGTGGGACAGTATGGGAATAGCAAAGACAAACAAAAAAATTGAAGTAGTGATTTCCAAGTTATTTTGACTTATTTCATTGCAGACAATATGAACAGAAAATATTTGATGTTTCGTATGGTCAACTTTGTCTAGTCACATTTCATTTGTAAATATACATCCTCTCCTGTCACTCAGACCTACAACACAATCCCAAAAAATGTTGTGACAGGAGCAGTTGAGGGTTAGTAATCAGGTAAACTTACTTAATGATGTGATTTGAAACAGGTGATGTCAGCAGGTGACTGTAATATTGATTTGGCACAAAAGCAGTATCTAAGAAAGGTCTAATCCTTTAGGAGCAAAGATGGGCAGAGGATCGCCAGTTTGCCAACAAATACATGAGAAAGTGATTGAAATGTTTAAAAACAATGTTCCTCAAAGGAAGAGGAAGATATTTGGATATTTCACCTTCAACAGTGCAGAACATCATTAAAAGATTCAAGGAATCTGGAGGAATTTCAGTGCATAAAGGACAAGAGCGCAAACCTAAGCTGAACAACCGTGATCTCCGATCCCTCAGGCGGCACTGCATCAAGAATCCTCATTCGTCTATAAGCGATATCACCACATGGGCTCGGGACTACTGCGGCAAACCTTTGTCAAGTACCACAATACGTAGTTACATCCACAAATGCCAGTGAAAACTGTACTGTGCCAAAAGGAAGCCCTATGTTACCAGTGTCCAGAAGCACCGTCGACTTCTCTGGGCTCGGAGGCATCTGGGATGGACCATCAGAGAGTGGAAACGTGTACTGTGCTCAGATGAATCAGTATTTCAGCTATTTTTTTTGGGAAAAATGGATCCAGTGTGCTCTGGACCAAAGAAGAAAAGGATAGAGAATGAGGAAGAGGATACAGGTACTTGACTGGCCTGCCTGCAGTCCTGACCTGTCTCCAATAGAGAATCTGTGGCGCATTTTGAAGTGCAAAATGCATCAAAGAAGACCCCGTACTGTTGCCCACCTTAAGACATGTTTGCAGGATAAATGGGAAAAAATTACACCTGAAACACTTCATCACTCTGTGTCCTCAGTCCCTAAACGTCTTTTAAGTGTTGTGAAAAGGAATGGCAACATTACAGAGTGGTAAATGCTTTACTGTTCCAACTTTTTTTGAAATGTTTTGCAAGAACCAAAATTGAAAAATGTGTTTATTTTGAAAAAAACAAAAACAATAAAACCATAAAAATCATGAGGAACACATTAAATAATGTTTGTTGTATCGTCTACAATGAAATACAAAGTCAATTTGGAAATCACTACTTTCTTTCTTTTATTTGCGTTTTCATACTGTCTTCACTTTTTCTGATTTGGGGTTGTACATATTCTTTTATTTTACAGACTTATTTCTCTCTATATTATTTCTTACATTTATATTATTGAAAACTACTTAAATTTCAATAAGGGCAGCACGGTGGCGCAGTGGGTAGCACGTTCGCCTCACAGCAAGAAGTGTGTATGGATGCTTCCCAGTGATGGGTTGCAGCTGGAAGGGCATCCGCTGCGTAAAACATATGCTGGATATGTTAGCGGTTCATTCCGCTGTGGCGACCCCAGATTAATAAAGGGACTAAGCCGAAAAGAAAATGAATGAATGAATGAAAATTTCAATAAAAGTCAAAAGGTCCCATAATGCAATTCGCAACCGTAAATAAACTGAAAACACTTGTGAATCACAAAATACATATTTATATTCGGGTATATACATTTTTTTTACAGTGTAGCTATTGACTTCCATAGTATTTTCCCCCTATACTGTGAATGACAATGGTTACCAGTTCTTGATCTTCCTGACCTATTTGTGCTTTAAATAAACTCATATAGATTTGGAACCTCTTGTGTCAATTTTCTTTTTTTTTGGTTAAACATTATTTTAGCAGGCTAATGATATCAAAACTAGAAGCAAGTCTTGCATAATCAGGAACTGTGATTAGCCTACAGATGAGACATTGGAATAAGGGGAACAAAGAAAATGGGATAAAATCAAGTGAAACCAACTAAAAGCTTATAAAAAACAATAACTCTTTATAGCTGTGAGCTGCTGTGACTGATTTCATGGTCACTTCCTGATGAGACAGAAGACATTCAGACGGATCGACTTTGTGAATATAAAACCAACGTTACCTCAATCTTCTATTTGCCTTTTTTGATGAAAAGGAAGACATGATGTCATTATGTCGAAGATTCTTGTCTTGTTGAGGAGGTGGCGTTTGACAAGTTACCAGCAACACCCTGCACCACTGTCTGTGGTAAGTTTAAATGAATCAAATTTTATTTCATATTTCACAGTTTAACTGTTAATGTTACAGTTGTGTCAGCACACAGGAATTAAAGGATTAACGTTGATTCACTCAAAAATAACAATTTAATTATTGATTAGTGTCGCTCATGTCGTTCCAATCACTTTGGACCGCCGTTCATCTTCTGAACACAAATTAAGATATAGTAGATTAAATCTGAGAGCTCTCTTCATCTTCCATACATACATCTCAATGGTGCTGAGACATTGAAAGTCCAAAAAGGAAACAAAAACATTGTCAAAACATCCATGTGACTTCAGTGGATCAACTGTAATCGTACAAAATTGCAAAAACATTTTTGTGTGCCCAAAAAAAATGTAAAAACACTGTTTGCCTGTGTCTTCCCTATCAGAATAGGGTGCGCTTTCACTATGAGTGATGTGTGTTGCACTGCTGACTTTAATGCCAATACATAATACTGCCTATAGTAAATCCACACCCTGACCTGTCATGGGAGAAAAGAGTATTTATTGTATTTTTGGCAAAAGTGTTTTGGGCTTCGTATGATTACAGTTGAACCACTTAAGTCACAGAATGTTTTGAAAAGGTTTTGGGTTTTTTTTATGGACGTTGCATGTTTCTGGACCATTGCAGTCTATGGACGATAAGGAAGCTCTCTGATTTCATCTAAAATATCTTAAATGTATAGTTCACTTAAGAATGAAAATTTTGCCTTCATAACAATTTAAGTTATTTTTTTTTATCTTGAGCACAAAAGAAGACATATTGAAAAATGTTGGAAACCATTAACCATTGACTTTCATAGTATTATTTTTTCTACTATTGAAGTCAATGGTTACAGGTTTTCAACATTCTTCAATATATTTTTGTTTGTGTTCAACAGAACAAAAAAAACTTAAACTGGTATGGAACTAGGGTGAGTAAATGATGGCAGAATTTTAAACTATTTCTGTAATTCGAGATGACGAATGAATGAAGGTTTCAGGGGACTAACACTGGAGTAATTGATAAAAGAATTTTCATTTTTGGGTGAATTATCCCTTTAAAGGGTACAAAATGTTTTATATTAAAACTAAAATATATCATTATAGTTGTCCCTAGACTCTTCCTGCTAAACACCTAACCTATTAATGCCTAGCATCGACCAAAAGATGACAACTCTCCACGTTTCTACATTCATTCATTCAAGTTTTACTGCTTGAACATTCATTGTCCAGTGGAACTGGTTCTACTTTGGAGTTTATTCAAAGGTAGGTATTGAATCAAATGAACATTGTTATTTGCTCATAATACTATGGAAGCAGATGAGTAGTAAAATTAATTTTCAAATATAATATGCAAAATGGCAATGTAATTTGTAAAATAGCAATTTCTTGCTGTATTTAAATAAGCATTTTCAGTCACATGTGCAAAGTGTGGTGCAAAATGAAAATTAAATTCATCACAGTTACACACATTAAATCAATTTGCATATTACATTTTTACTTTAGTTTAGCTAATTATAAACCGTTAAAATTAGTATGTAATTAGGATATTAAAACTGGTTGGTAATGGCAAATAAAAATAATATTTCATTTTGCACCAAATTTGCATATATGTGGTGGAGAATGCTAATTTAAAAGCAGCAATACCAATTGCCATTTTACATATTGTGTTGCTGTCTTTCCTATTATATTTAAAAAAAAACAAATTGCAACTCATATGCTTCCATAATAATCTTGTCACTTTAAACCACCCAGAATTCATCCTGCAGATCACAAATTAAATATTTTCAAGAATGTTGCAATGCTGATTTACATAAAAGAATTGAATTATAAATGGCTCTCTTAACAGTGGTACTTCCAAACTGATTGTTGGGAATAAAGGGATGGTTTACCAAAAAATGTAATATATTGTAATTTACTTATAATTATATAAATTATATTGTCATTTACTTATTTTTAATTTGATCAAAATTTGATTCTGCATAAATTTCTTTGACATATTGGTTAAATTGGAGAGAAAAGTAACTAAACCATTTACAACCACCCCCCCCCCCCACCACCCCACCCCACCCCATACTATGGAAATCAGTGGGCTCCTGTATCTGTTTGTTACCCACATTCTTCAAAATGTGATATTATGTTCAACAGAAAAAGAAGGGGAAAAACTAATACTGGGTTTTAAACAACTAAAGGGTAAAGAGTAAATTATGACACTTTTATTTTTTCAGGGTAACTATCACTTCACTATCACTTCAGAAATACACTTCACTTCAATGTATATCTGAGCGAAAAAGTCATTTATTGTGTATTTTTTAGGTGCTTCTTCAACATAAATCCAGAAAAGGGCACCATCCAGTCGAGGAAAAACAAAAAACAGCTTGCAGTCAACCCCTGAGTTCTCACAACGATAGCTGATCATGAATGGAGGGTGGACTAAGGTTGGACTAAGCCTTTCTTGACTTTGACTTTGTCTAAAGAGTACAGTGGCACAGCTAAAGCCTCACAATTATGTTATTTACAATTGTTGATTTTCTTTGGTAATTTTTATTTTACATGAATGGTGTCTACCCAAATAAAATATAAAATTTTGAATAATTTTTTGAGATTTAAAAACTTTTTAAACTTTTTTAAAAACTAATTTTCTTGTTTAATGTCTAGATTGTTTAAAGAGTGGTTGACTCAAAAAATGTATATAGTTTTTGTATAGTGATTTAGTCACCCACAGGTCATCTAGGATGTTTTAAACAAATACAACCCCAAATCAGAAAAAGTTGGGACAGAAATGAAAACACAAATAAATAAAAAAAAGTAGTGATTTCTAAATTTACTTTAACTTGTATTTCATTGCAGTGAATATTCATGAATCATGTGTTCCTCATCATTTTTATTTATTTATATATATATATATATATATATATTTTTTTTAAAATAAGCACATATTCCAATTTTGGTTCTTGCAACACATTTAAAAAAAAGAAAAAAAAACCAGTAAAGCATCGACCACTTTGTGATGTTGCCATTCCTTTTCACAACACTTAAAAGACGTTTAGGGACTGAAGACACCGAGTGAAGTGTTTCAGGTTTATTATTGTCCCATTCTTCCTGCAAACAAGTCTTAAGGTGATCAACAGTATGGAGTCTTCATTGTTGCATTTTGCGCTTCAAAATGTGCCACACATTCTCTATTGGAGACAGGTCGGGACTGCAGGCAGGCCAGTAAAAGTATCTGTATCCTCTTCCTCCTCAGCCAGGACTTTGTAATGTATGCAGAATGTGGTTTTGCATTGTTTGCATCATTGAAAGATGCATGGGCGTCCCTGGAAAAGAAGGCAGCATATTGTGCTCCAAAATCTCTCTGTACTTTTCAGCATTAATGGTGCATCACAGAAGTGCAAGTTACCTTTGCCAAGGGCACTGACACAAGCCCATACCAAGACAGACCCTGGCTTTTGGACTTGTTGCTGGTAACAGTCTGGATGATCCTTTTTTTCTTTGGTCTGGAGCACATGGCAACCATTTCCCCCCAAAAATACCTGAAATACTGATTCATCTGACCACAGTACATGTTTCCAAAGTCATGGTCCATCCCAAATGCTTCTGAGCCCAGAGAAGCCGACAGCGCTTCTGGACACTGTTAAAATACTGCTTCCTTTTGGCTGAGTACTTTTTAACTGGTATTTGTGCATGTAACTACATAGTACTGAGCCCATGTGGTGATATCACTTATAGATAAATGAGGATTCTTGATGCAGTGCCGCCTGAGGGGTCGGAGATCACGGTTGTTCAGCTTAAGTTTGTGCCCTTGTCCTTTACGCACTGAAATTCCTCCAGATTCCTTGAATCTTTTAATGATGTTCTGCACTGTTGAAGGTGAAATATCCAAATGTCTTCCTATCTTTCTTTGAGGAACATTGTTTTAAAACATTTCAATAATTTTCTCACGTATTTGTTGGCAAACTGGTGATCCTCGGCCCATCTTTGCTCCTAAAGGACTAGACCTTTCTTGGATGCTGCTTTTGTACCAAATCCTAATTATAATTACCTGTTTCAAATGACATTATTATTTAACCAATTTACTGATTACTAGCCCTAAACTGCTCCTGTCACAACGTTTTTCGGAATGTGTTACAGGTCTAAATGATAGGAAAGGAAGTATATTAACAAATGAAATGAAGCTGAACAGACAAAACATAACATATTTGTGTTCATGTTGTCTGCAATGAAATACAAGTCATAGTCAATTTTGAAAACACTTTCTTTTTTATTTGCGTTTTCCATACTGTGCCAATTTTGTCTGATTTGGGGTTTTATTTATTCCTTTATTGGTAACAATTTATAATAACTACGCACTACAAATCATTTATTAAGCAATAGAAAATAGTTAATTCATTATTTGTTGAGCATTCAGTCTGCAATATAAGACATTAGTAAGCACTTGATTAATACAGCTACAAATGATGTATTCTTGACTTATAAGTACATTTATAATGTGCTTAATAATTGTACTTATATACTGTTACTGATTAATTTTTCATTACTAAATGAAGTATTGCAATTCTTTGAAACCATTTGTATTTAAGAGTAGTTTTTTTTTTTTTAAATCATTCAGAATGAGTAAATGATTAATAAACTATTCAGACCAACATATATTTTATTATTCAGGCATATAATAATGATTACTATGTATGTTATTAAATGCTTTATAACCACAACTTCATATAATACCATTATTATATGCCTGTATTTATAAAGTGCTTACTAATGTCTTGTTTTGTAACGTAGACTTAATGCTTAACAAATGATGAATTAAGTATTTACCAATGCTTAAATGATTTATAGTGTTGTAGGTATTATAAAGTGTTACCCATTTATTTATTTTATTATTATGGGAAGGTTTTTTTTGTGTCTGAGACTACAAAAATTTGTATTCTTATTTGCTATTGATTTCTGTTAAAGAAAAAAAAAATTCATTCTGCTATAAGAAGCCAATCAGTCTTTACTGTTGTTTTAAGGAGACCGGCTATGTATTTGTTGCACTGCTGTTAAATAAAAGTTTCTAAATTCTAAATAAAGTCTCTTAAATTTGACATTATTGTTTATTAATGTTATGTAACCTGTAATTTGTATACCTTATCTTTTAAAGTTATATTAAAAGTATAGTATACCGTAAACTGAAGAACATTTCTACTGTGTTTTTAACGGTAGATTTCTGGCAACCACAGCTGCCAGTTTTATACCGTGAATTTTACAGTTCTCTTAATTATACCGTAAACTGAAAAAGATCTCTACCGTATTTTTAACGGTAGATCTGTCAACCACAGCTTACAGTTTTTTCCCGTAAATTTTTACGGTTATTGCTACCGTAAACTGCAAAACATTCTACCGTATTTTTTTACGGTAAATTTCTGGCAACCACAGCTTACAGTTTTTTACCGTAAATTTTATAGGATTTTTTTTACAATGTGGCTCATTGTGGTAAAACAACTTGATTAAATGAATGAAACTGAAGTGAAACTGCACTAGCACATGGGGGATTTTGTCATTAACAGCCAAAACTTTTTTTAAAGGCTAAGGTATTGTTTTATGTTTGATCATACAGTTAACAATAAGACATCGTGAATATTTTACTTTTATGTAGGCTAACAGTTTGTGTTTTGCCCTTTTGCTTTGAAAAAACTTTTTTTTTTTCAATAAAAATAATTACCATGCCCTTATGACGAATTGGAAAACAAAACAAAAACTAATAGGATATTTCAACTGAATAAAAGAACAATAAAAAAATACAACAGTTTCCCTTGCAAAAGAGCAAATGGCTGTTTTGATGCACCATCTGTCACACTCTTTATTTAAAAATATGTTTTTTTTTATCACTGGGCATGCCAAATAATATATCATAAAATAATATGAATCAATTAAACAATTGGAGTAATTAAACCATTTGGAATAAACATATCAAACCAACTGTAAAATATTATTCCCTATATGCTAATGAAATGCACGGCTTGTTTTTTTTTTTGGATTGTGCATTTAGTGTTTTTATTTAGCCTATAGTGTAGATATAGGCCTACTGAACCAATATTTTTGTTATTTAATAAACTATGCACTTAAATTAATTAGCTAAACTCTGACACAACATGACAAATATAATCAAATAATTAGAATATTATCTCATAAACAAGTCTTAGGGTGGAGAGTGGATTTGACGGGGTTATAGCCTCATCAGAGACTCGTAGGCCTACTCAGCCCCATCACAGTTTGCTGTTAATCTCAACAATAGATGAAGTGATTTGCTTTTAATGAGCAGGTGTAATGGATCACAAATCTCACAGTTAGGATTACATTTCGGTTTTT
>CAIGQV010019150.1:684912-701353 GCA_903798115.1 Danio jaintianensis | reverse complement strand
ACCACTTTTGTTTAACAGCATAAACATTAATGCATTGTTAATGTAACATAAGAAATGTTTTGCATATTAAGTTTGGCCACTTAATATTTCATGGATGCTTCATAATCTCATTTAAATGACCCGCTGATGATAGAACAATCCACTAGTGCTGTTTAACAAATAATCATCACTAATCGTGTACAAAATAAAAGTTTGTATATTTATAATATGTGGATGTATTGTGTGTGTGTGTGTATGTGTATATATATATATATATCTCATGTATGCATGTATGTATGTACACACAAATGTATATACTTTAAAAATATTTACATATATTAATATTAAATAGCTAATTAAATATAAATAATATATAATTTGCTATTTAATATTAATATACATGTTATATATAAACATTTCCTATACATGTATATATAAAAATATATATGATCTATCTAAATGTCGATCAATGTATCTATCGATCAATGTATCTATCAATCGATATATCCATCCATCCATACATCAATCTATCCATCTATTTATTGATCAATCTATCAATCGATCTAACCATCCATCCATCCATCCATCTATCTATCTATCGATCGATCAATCAATGTATTGATCAATCTATCTATCCATCTACCTATCTATCCATCTACCGATCAATCTATCCATCTACTGATCAACCTATCCATCTATCTATCTATCGGTCAATCTAGCCATCTATCAATCAATCTATCCATCTATCTATCGATCGATCAATGTATTGATCAATCTATCTATCTATCTATCTATCGATCAATCTATCTATCCATCTACCTATCAATCTATCCATCTACCGATCAATCTATCCATCTACAGATCAACCGATCCATCTATCGATCAACCGATTCATCTATCGATCAATCCATCCATCCATCCATCCATCAATCCATCTATCCATCCATCCATCCCAATACACGCAAAATAATTTAGATAAATGCAAACTTTCATTTTGTATGTGATTAGTCACAATTATTCATTTAAAAACATTAAAATCCATTCAAATTAAATCAAGGATTCACTCAAATCAGAATGCACTTTGTTAAATGTCTTCAGTCGTATTTAATGAAAAGACACTGTAAAACATACAGTGACCACAGAAGAAAACGCAACCAGACTGTATATCCTTTATTCACAAACACGAGCGCATCTGTTGCGTTTCATCAGCAAAATAATCAAACGCCTCCGAGTTTGTAACCAAAATATAATCACAGTTTTCCTAATTGATTTCTCCAGATATCAGTCTACAGCAGTGATGGGGGTTTAAAACTGAATCCTCATCTTTAGTCTCCTCTCAAAACCAAAATGAAGCCAAATTATTATCCGAGCAGTAAAAACTAAAAACCTACAGGTATCAGACAAAGCAAAAGAGAGTCGCTTTTCACAGCAAAGTCACAGCAAAACAAAATCTCGGCGTCGGATTTAGTTATGGGTGGACCGGCGGGGTTTTGAAATCTCCATACGCTTGTTATTGTTATCATTAATCCACTCTGCTCTGCCAGTGTCTGTGAGTCTGAGAAATGAAATGTTCAGTCGGTGGAAAACAGATCTCCAGCAGACGGCAGCGGAGCCAGGCCGCCCGTCACATTCGGGAGCAGAGAAAGATCCGGAAGACTCTGGATGTGTGATTTCAGCTCCTTCCTCACCTGTGTGACACGAGCCAGTTTCTGCTTGTATTCCTGCAAAAACACAGCAGATAAATCAACACACTAGGGCTGCACGATGTTGGAAACATCTGATATTGCGATATTTTACTTTTCTGTGATAAATATTGTGATATGAATACAGTTTTCTGAAGAGTCTAATAGTATTCGGGTACAGAAATTAAATAATCACAATGCAAATAAAATGCTTTTCTTTGTTTTGTCTTGTTTCTAGTCCAAATATCAAAAAAATTCTTAGACGAAGTAAAAACATTGGTTAGTTTTCACCATGGGCGTCACGGTGGCGGAGTGGGTAGCACGATTGCCTCACAGAAAGAAGGTTGCTGGTTCGAGCCTCGGCTGGGTCAGTTGGCATTTCTGAGTGGAGTTTGCATGTTCTCCCCGCGTTCGCGTGGGTTTCCTCCGGGTGCTCCGGTTTCCCTCACAAGTCCAAAGACATGCGCTACAGGTGAATTGGGTAAGCTAAATTGTCCGTAGTGTATGTATGTGAATAGGTGTGTATGGATGTTTCCCAGTGATGGGTTGCAGCTGGCCCACCAGAGGGAAAATGATTGGGAAGAGTTGGGGAATGCCTTGAACAGAGATTCTCATTTCTATTTTCATTCATTTTCCTTCAGCTTAGTCCCTTATTTATCAGGGGTCGCCACAGTGGAATGAACTGCCAACTATTCCAGCATATGTTCTACACAGCGGATGCCCTTCCAGCCGCAACCCAGTACTGGGAAGCACCCATACACTCTCACATTCACACACACGCACTCACTCATACACTACGGCCAATTTAGTTTATTCAATTCACCTATAGCACATGTGTTTGGACTGTGGGGGAAACTGGAGCACCCGGAGGAAACCCACACCAACACGGGGAGAGCATGCAAACTCCACTCAGAAATGCCAACTGGCCCAGCCGAGACTCAAACCAGCGACCTTCTTGCTGTGAGGAGACAGTGCTAACCACTGAGCTGCCCTTATTTTTAAATATCATGAAATAGATTAGGAAATTAGCCATGACAAATTTTAATGTAATACAGTTTGCTATATTTACTTGCGGCTCACAGCTCTCAATCA
Organism: Danio jaintianensis; assembly: GCA_903798115.1. NCBI lineage: Eukaryota > Metazoa > Chordata > Actinopteri > Cypriniformes > Danionidae > Danio > Danio jaintianensis. The sequence goes on along the minus strand of CAIGQV010019150.1, from coordinate 698,600 downwards.
AGCTTAGATTTTGGCCCTTCATAAGAAAAACTTAGGCATCCCTGCATTGGATTTACTAAAAAAAATGTTTTTATTTATTTGGGCTGAATTAAAACAAAAAAATTAAGTTGAACATTACTCAGTTACATTAGTTTGTTTCAATTCAGCCCGTACTAATTGTTTGCAAAAATGTATATATCAAATATATATATTTTTAAATGTATTTATAGTTATTATTAAAATAAAAATTCTCTCTGAAATAGAACTTTTTTTATTCTTTGTTTTCTTTTGGTTAAGTAAAAAACATTTGTTAATGTTTGTAAATGTGATTTGTTTTACAGATACAGTTGAAGTCAGAATTATTCACCCTCATGTGAATGTTTCTTTTTCCAATATTTCCCAAATGATGTTGAACAGATTCAGGAATTTTCCACAGTATTTCCTATAATATTTTTTCTTCTGGAGAAAGTTTTATTTGTTTTATTTTGATTTTTTACAATGATGATATTACAATTGATGATATACAATTCAATTCAATTCAATTCATCTTTATTTCTCTAGCGCTTTTACAATGTAGATTGTGTCAAAGCAGCTTCACATAGAAGATTATAGTGAATTGGAATGGTGTCCGTTCAGTTTTTAAAGTTTAAGTTCAGTTCAGTTCAGTGTGGTTTAATTTTCACTGCTGAGAGTCCAAACACTGAAGAGCAAATCCATCGATGCGCAGCTCTACAGGTCCCGAACCATGCAAGCCAGTGGCGACAGCGGCGAGACAATGACTTGCCTAATTACCCTAACTTTACCCTAATTAACCTAGTTAAGCCTTTAAATGTCACTTTAAGCTGAATACTAGTATCTTGAAAAATATCTAGTCAAATATTATGTGCTGTCATCATGGCAAAGATAAAAGAAATCAGTTATTAGAACTATTATGTTTAGAAACGTGTTGACAAAATAAACAGAAGTTGAGGAATAAAAATAGATGTGTGTGTGGTACCTCCAGCTTCTTCTCTCTTTCATTGAGCGCGTCTTTCTGACTCTGGATGTATTCAGTCAGCATTCGGGCCAGTTGTCTCCGGTCCTCCAGCTCCGCGGCCAGACGTCCATTATATTCAGCCAGCAGCAGACAAGCCTCGTCCACGGTCTTTGACAGCTTATCTGCTGCCTGCTTATCTGCAATATAAAGAGATTCATGCAAACCACAATGAGCAAGATTATGATTGAGTGACCATTTCTGCATTATATTACTACATTCTCAAACATGTTAGCATTCACATTGTAAATGCAAAGTAGCATCAATGTCCATTAACATCAGTTATACTACTGTGCTGGTGAATGCTTGATTCTGATTGGCTGATGAGCATTTTAAGGCATTATTTTCAGATAAACACACAGCTAAAGAGCATTACAACACCATATCATGAATGATTTGAGTTATTTCACAGCTACAACAGTCAAAAATCACATCAAAACACAACAGAAGGCTTTGGAGGACAAGCTAGTGCTACACACAGGAGCAGTTTGAGGACTAAAACATGACAAATGTCTTAAATACAACATCTGAACAGTGGAGTAGCTGTGGGAACTGTAGTATGAGCAGAATGATTGACTCCAGTACGTTGAATTACTAGAAAATAATGCACAAGTAATGCACTATTTCTTACTTATACTCTGGGTCTGTTGAATACTCAATTCTGATTGGCTGATGGTCATTCTAAGGTGTTTGGTTATTTTCAGATAAGCACACAGCTAAAGTCGTTCTGGCATGATCATGTGACACTGAACATGAAAATTGATGATGCTGAAAATTCAGCTCTAGATCTCAGGACTAACTTACAAATTATTCATAATATACAGTGTTCAACATTTGAAGTGGATCAAATATTTTTTAACAATTGTCCTTTCTGACAAGAATGGGTGTTGTTCAAAAGTTATAGGACGGCTTTGATTAAATGTTTTCAACCACTTCAAATGATGATTACAGTATATATTCAATATATTCACACTGAAGCAACCATTTTAATTGATGACAATCTTTCACAATATTAATGCGTGAACTGTACTGTACTTCTGATTAAATCAATGCAAGTGTGGGGCATTTGAGAAAAGCATTTTAAGAATCCTGAAAACGGCAGACTTGAATTTTTTAAGGTAAAATTAGGCTGCTTTCACACCTGTAGATCGATTGTTTTGTCCCGAAACAGGGATTATATTTGTTACAAAGTAGCTTTTTGTTCTTGGTCTTGTTCGCTTTCACACAGCAACGTTTCTAAACAGACCAAAATGAATAAAACAATCACGTGCGAGTAAACTCTCCTCAAATCGGTCAGCTCTCATACGCCATTATTTTAATTTATGACGATGAGAAATAAGACATTATAAGTAATAAATAGCCTCATTTCAGCTGTCAAGGGTTATAAAATATATATATATCTACTCTATATCAGAAGTCGTGTTAACCAAAAGGTTTATGGTATTATATATATTTTTGCTTTCATCTTCGTATTCGGCATTAAACACATGTTTACTGGTAGGAATGATATCTCGCCTAATTCATAATTCTCTCTTCATAGAGCCATATATATGCCTATTACATATCCATAATACGCTGTGATATAGTCTGGTTAGTTAGTTTGTTTGTTAGACTTTATTAATCCCAAAGGGAAATTCACATGTCACAGCAGAGCTCTCCATACTAAAGACAGATCAAATAAATTACATAATATTAAACAATAATATTAATAAAATAACATTTATACTGCACACCTTAGCATTAGATATGGACTAGTGTCTACTCGTTGTTTGAAACTATTACAATTCAGCATAATTCATCTAGTATGACTTTGGTTATACAATCTGATCACTGTTGGTAAAAATGACTTTCTGTATCTTTCTCTGTAACAATGAGCTGAATTAATCTTGAGCTAAAAAAGCTTGCACATGCTTGGACTATATCAAAAAGGGGATGACTATCGTGGTTCATCATACTGACAAATTTGTCCATCATTCGATCATGTGCGATCTCTTCTATAGTGGGTAGTACACACCCCACAACAGAACCTGCCTTCGCTGGATCATATTGCTTTATCAATACAACCGAACCACTCTAGAATTAGTTTCAACCAAGGCGAGACCACCTCATTCTGGCGATCTCTGACCGATTGTTTTGGTGTGGATCAGAGCACGATTATGCGGTTTACATATTTCCAAACGAACTGAGCTAAGGGGGCAAATGTGCCAGGTTCTCAGACAAACATCTAGGTGTGAAAGCATTCTTAAACTACATTTTTAGAGTAGCAACGTGATCTTCACCTGTGATCTTCTCCAGCAGAGAGACGTCCTGCACCTCCTGTGGAAGAGATGCGATCTTCTGTCTGACGGCGGCGTCTCCAGAAGCAGCGTTTTCTAGATCCTGCAGCGCTTTCACCAGGTCCTCCGTCTGCCAGATCAGCACATTCAACAGTTTAAGGCCCAATCCCAATTCTATTTTGTTACCCCTACTTCAAATTTACCTCAAAGAAATGGGACGCCACTACAACACCCACACACGTCACACGAGCTCTTACTTCATATGACAATGGCGACTGCTGTAGTTATTCCAGTTGCGTTTTTTTTGGTATTTATCTTCAGGAAATCACTGAAGGCAACGATATCATGTTATCATAACGATACAATGTGGCTATAAGCTCGTAACTGTACTGTGCATTTAAACCATGGCCACATTTATCTATGCAAAAGAAATCAACATTAACGTTATACCAGACACTGTAAAAAGCTCATTCCCAGCTACTAGACTTCTCTGACAGGGTACTCCAAAGTCATCAGGTGTGAAAGTATGTTGTGGGACTGCTATACAGGAGTTGTTATAGAGTATAGATAGCCAAAGTTAGCGTTTTATTTTTAAAAAGCATGATGGTAAAACAAGAACGCCGTTATGAATGTATTAAAACATATGCTTGTTTGTTGTAAAAATTCTTAATAATGCCAAAAAATACTTAAATTTGTGCATCTCCTTACTCATGTGTGCAGCAATGTTGCTGGTCCTGGAAAATCTCAGGGTTTCAAGGGCTATCTAGCCGTTCCCCTTAGCCCTACGCCTCCAAGCCAAAGAGAATCGGGACACCCCTAACCCTTCACGTAAACGCGCAAAATGAGCGGTAGGGGTAAGGGCTAAGGAGTAGAATAGGGACTGGGCCTAAATGTTTGTTAACGAACTGACTGCCTGTGCTCAAAATCACATACTTCCCCTACTTTATAGTATGTGAAAAACATGCGAGCAGAGTAGTGTCCAAATTCATAGTATTTGAAAAACAGTACAACCTACTACCAGGGTTCATACACATTTTTACTACTAAAATTCCAAGACTTTTCCAGAACTTTCAAGTACATTTTCATGACGTAATGTTTGATGTAATGTCTACATATACATGGTAAATAATAAGAAAAACAATGACGTTCAAATTTATTACAGCATATCATAGAACACGCAACAATCTATTTTGTTTAAATTTGTTTTTATATCTATGTAAAAATGATTTTGATAATGCTTACACAGCACTAACAATGTGAGAGCAAGTTTTTGGCCAAGGACAGAAAAGAAGTGAAGACAACTAACCTATATTCAAGTTAGGGCTGCACAATATATCGTTTCAGCATCGATATCGCAATGTTTGCATCCGCAATAGCCACATCGCAGGATATGCAATGTTGGGATTATAGTTTAATATAGAGTTTAATCATATTGGAGTAAAAGTTTATCATCTACATGCATTTTTGAAGAGATAGTTCACCCAAAAATTACTTGCCATTTTCATTACACCCTTCACTTGTTTCAAACATTTATGAGTTTTCTTTTTTTTTTTTAAATGAACACAAAATGAATATAATTTAATAACTCGTATAGTACTGAAACAAGTGAAGTGTGAGTAAATAGTGAGTACATTTTAATCTTTGAGTAAACTGTCCCTTTAAGGCCTGTGACTGTGTGAACATTTCAATATTTCAAGTTTTAAAACATCCGGCCACAAGAACATGCTTTGTAACTTTAATAAAGATTAAATAATATACAATGAAGACTATGCAGTGTTGATTCTTCAATATCTGTACCTGAATAGTGAATACCTAAAAACTATAATTCACTTTTACCTTTACTATATTTTATTTATCTAAGCTTGTAATTTTTTTGTTTTGTATTATTCGAGAGTCACTCCCCTACAAAATCCCCCCAATCAATCCAAATAAACCTGTCTATCTAAATCATCTGGTGAAATTGTTTTCACATCGCAATATTTATCACAGAAATACAAAATATCGTAATGTCAGATTTTTCCAATATCGCGCAGCCATAATTCAAGTATACAGATATTTGTTCAACTCATTTCCATGACTTTTCCAAAACTTTGTGGGTTTTTCTGTTTGTCCAAAACTTTTCCAGGCCTGGAAAATGCCATGTCAAAATTCCATGACTTTTCCAGGTTTTCCATGACCGTATGAACCCTGCACTACTAGTGGTGAGATTGTGTAGTGCGCATCAAATGGACAGTATGCCATCCCATAATTCAGTGTGAGAGAATTCATGAAAATGGAGTGAAGCGACGCAACTGATATAGGTAGGTCATGTGATAACAAATGGCAGATGAAGTACAGTTGAAGTCTGAATTATTAGCCCCCCTGTGAGCTGGGCCTTTAAGAAACTGATTTCCTTCGAGCAGATGTAGATCATACCAGTTGTGGAGCGGCTGCGTCCATCTCACGGGGAGAATAATGACCTCTGTAATCATCATCTTCCTCCTCTTCTTCCTCCTGGACCTTCTGGTAGCTCCGCTTTAAGTTTTTTCTGTCATCTGCAACATAATAACATGTTGTTTAAAACCAGATTATTACTTGTATGCTAAACTAAACAAAAAATTATAAATACTCCATGGGTAAGTATCAAGTTTTAGGGTTGAAATATATATTAAAAACTTTTATTTTAAGTAACAAAATTTAAGGTTTTAGATTCTTATAATTTTTGTAAAATTATATAGTTATCAGTTTTTATTCATTTTCTTTTCTTTTCGGCTTAGTCCTTTTATTAATCTGGGGTCGCCACAGCGGAATGAACCGCCAACTTCTCCAGCATATGTTTTACGCACCGGATGCCCTTCCAGCTGCAACCCATTACTGGGAAACACCCATACACACTCATTCACACACACTACGGAAAATTTAGCCTACCCAATTCCACTATACCACGTTTTTGGACTTGTGTGGTAAACCGGAGCACCAGGAGGAAACCCACGCAAACACGGGGAGAACATGCAAACTCCACACAGAAATGCCAACTGACCCAACCGGGGCTCGAACCAGCGACCTTCTTGCTGTGAGGCGATTGTGCTACCCACTGCGCCACCATGCTGTCCCTGTTATCAGTTTTTAATCTTGTTTAATTTAATAAATGTTATGTGCATATTTTATTGACTTATTTTTAAGAAATGTAATGAAAAGTAACTATTTAAAGTTCTGCAATATAAAATATAAAAAATTTATAAATAAAAATAAAAACAGGTTTAGGATTCACAATTTTTTTAGGTATGTTTGACAAAAAAAATGTTTTATTTTGTATTTTTGGTGTATTTGGTTTTAATTTCTTCCAAATGTATAATTAAATATTTTATGGCAACATATTTATGTGTTTTAGATGACACATTCATTTATTTTCCTTCGGCTTAGTCCCTTATTTATCAGGGGTCACCACAGCGGAATGAACTGCCAACTATTCCAGCATATGTTTTACACAGCGGATGCCCTTCCAGCTGCAACCCATTACTGGGAAACACCCATACACACTCATTCACACACACACACACACTACGGACAATTTAGCCTACCTAATTCCCCTATACCACATGTTTTTGGACTTGTGTGGTAAACCGGAGCACCCGGAGGAAACCCACGCCAACACGGGAATAACATGCAAACTCCACACAGAAATGCCAACTGATCCAGCCGGGACTCGAACCAGCGACCTTCTTGCTGTGAGGCGACACAAAGCCAAAAACAAAAAAAAACTCTAATTACAATAGTTTTTATTAGAAATGTTATGGACATGGGGTGGCTCACTGATTAGCACTGTGGCCTCACAGCAAGAAGGTCTCTGGTTCGAGTCCCAGCTGGGTCAGTTGGCATTTCTGTGTGGAGTTTGCATGTTCTCCCCGTGTTGGCGTGGGTTTCCTCCGGGTGCTCCGGTTTCCCCCACAGTCCACACATGCGCTATAGGGGAATTGGATGAACTAAATTGGCTGTAGTGTACGTGTGTGAATCTGAGTGTGTATGGGTGTTTCCCAATACTGGGTTGCGGCTGGAAGGGCGTCCGCTGTGTAAAACATATGCCAGAATAATTGGCGGTCCATTCCACTGGGGTGACCCCTGATGAATAAAGGGACTAAGCTGAAGGAGAATGAATGAATGTTATGGAAATGGAAATATTATGTCATTAAATATTAACAATCTAGTCCCAAATATCTAATAAATGCCGTATTTTCAGATAAACTGATGTTTCAAGTGGTCTCTTATTTTCCTCACAGCGGTGTGTGTAAATATACTGTGTATTCTGGAGCATACCTGCGTTTTTCTGACCTGTGGTTTTGTGTTTGGGACTTTCGGAGTCTTCGATGGTCAGTTTGAGCTGCTGGATGAAGTCTGGACGATAAAGGTTTCTCTCCTGCCAGATAGTCAACAATCTGTTCATGTGTTTCTTACAGCCGTCGTCTCCATCTCTGCCACAGAAACACACAAATATATACAGTTGAAGTCAGAATTATTCGCCCTCCTATATATTTTCTTCCCAATTTCTGTTTAACGGAGAGATTTTCAACACATTTCTAAACATAATATTTTTAATAACTCATTTCTAATCACTGATTTCTTTTCTCTTTGCCATGATGACAGCACATAATATTAGACTAGATATTCTTCAAGACACTAGTATTCAGCTTAAAGTGACATTTAAAGGCTTAACTAGGGTAATTAGGGTAAAGTTAGGGTAATTAGGCAAGTCATTGTATAACAGTGGTTTGTTCTGGAGACAATCCAAAACTAATATTGCTTAAGGGGGCTAATAATATTGACCTTAAAATGGTGTTATAAAATTAAAAACTGCTTTTATTCTAGCCAAAATAAAACAAATAAGACTTTCTCCAGAAGAAAAAATATTAAAAGAAATACTGTGAAAAATTCCTGAATTTGTTAAACATCATTCGGGAAATTTTTGATAAAGAAAATTCACAGAAGGGCGAATAGTTTTTACTTCAACTGTATTTATACTTTTGAGAACAATAAAAAGCATTAATAGGGGTTTGTTTACCTGGCCACATGTGAACAGGCATCGATCAGGACACTTTCAAAGTCTTTTGCGAACTCTGGACCCTTTTTCTTACTGTTCTGAATCACGTCATTGGCCAGATACAAGAACGTCAACTTCCTGCTGCTTTTAGCTGAAAAACAAACACGTCATCACTATTATCTTAATTTATTTATGTTTTAATGCCATATCAGCAGCATTGGCTGTATTCATGGGAAAACCTACACTAAATATACAATATATAACATTCAATCATATCGGTTTCTTAATAAACATTCATTGTACAAAAACAACAACACTGAAAAGAGTCATATACAATCTTTTAGTTTGATTGATGATTAATATGGTGGCTCAGTGGTTAGCACTGTTGAATCACAGCAAGAAGGTCACTGGTTCAAGTCCTGGCTGGGTCAGTTGGCATTTCTGTGTGAAGTTTGCATGTTCTCCCCGTGTTGGTGTGGGTTTCCTCTGGTTGCTCCGGTTTACCCCACAGTTCAAACACATGCGCTATAGGGGAATTGAATAAACTAAATTGGCCGTAGTGTATGTGTGTGAATGTGAGAGTATGGGTGTTTCCCAGTACTGGGTTGCAGCTGGAAGGGCATCTGCTGTGTAAAACATATGCTGGATAAGTTGGTGGTTCATTCCACTGTGGCGACCCCTGATGAATAAAGGGACTAAGCCGAAGGAAAATGAACGAATAAATGAGAAACGTCACAGATTGAAGGAAAATGAATGAATGATGATAAATATTATAAAATTCCTCCAGAAGAAAACCTTTAAAATATTTGCCAAATAAAAACGTTTTCGAATTCATTATTAGTTTTAAAACAAAAGCTTGCTTGTGTGTTTCACATGTAATGTTTGAGCATTCCCGTCATCTTTGAAGATTAATCTTGTTTATAACCAAACTTAGAAAATCTCTCTCTGCTCACATTGTTAAAAAAAAAATACTTGCTTACTTGGAGTTTTTGTCTTGTTTCTTGTTTAAACATCAAAAAATTCTTAATTCAAGAAGCATTTTTTGTAGATAAGTATAAAATACTGTTTTATTTTCGGAAATAATAATTTAGTTCAGTTTTTCCTTAAAAAAATGCCAATGAAAAACTTTGTTTAAACCAAAAAGATTACTTTACTTTAAGGAAAAACGAAAATATTTTACTCATCTAGAAAATGCTGCTTGATTAAATCTATTTAAATAATTGGACTAAAAACAAGACAAAACTAGGTAAGAGAAAAAAGTAAGAAATCCACATTTGCATTTTACATTATTAATTGTACAGTGGTCCCTTGTTTATCGCGGGAGTTGCGTTCTAAAAATAGCCCGCAATAGGCAAAATCCGTTAAGTAGTCAGCTTCATTTTTGTACAATTATTATAGATGTTTTAAGGCTGTAAAATCCAGCGCTACACACGTTATAGGCATTAACATTTACCAGGGTTCATACACATTTTTACTGCTAAAATTCCATGACTTTTCCATGATTTTTCCAAGACTTAAGTAAATTTTCATGACCTAATGTTTCATGCAATGTCTACATATGCGTGGTAAAACACAATACATGTTCAAATTTATTACATCATATCGTAAAACACGCAACAATCTATTTAGTTTCAGCTTATATTTATATCTATGTAAAACTGATTTAGATAATGCTTACACCACACTAATAATGTGAGAGTATATGATTGGCCTAGGACAGAAACGAAGTGGGTTTTTCTGATTTTCCAATACTTTTCCAGGCCTGGAAAATGCCATGTCAAAATTCCATGACTTTTCCAGGTTTTCCATGACCGTATGAACCCTGATTTACACACTTTCCTCTTGTTTAAACACTCTCAAAGTTCAAACCTTCGTAAAAAAAAAATAAGTCCAGTATTATAGAATAAAACCAAAGATCAAAACCATTTGATCTTCATTTATTTATTCCGTAATGGCGCCATACAGCCGCGTAACTTCTACCTTCCTTTAGCACGTTCAGAAGTTTAACTTTTTGTGCGATGGTTAACATCTTCCTCTGCTTTTTGGGTGCTACCGCAGGTGCCTTTGAGAGTGTAGAACGTTTCGTTGACATTGTGGGGAGAAAACTTACAAAAATACAGTTCAGCACTCAGAGTCTCACTGCTAGCGATTAAAGATTTATGTAAAGTTGGCAAGCTGAACGCATTCTGTACTGTACAGGAGACACTGCACAGAGGAGATTGATTGACAATGGTCTACAGCCAATCAGGACGCAGAACACAATGCGCTGTAGAAAAAAAGCATGTCAAAATGCACGAAAAAAATCTGTGAAACTGCGAGTGAACCAAAATAAAAGTGAACCGCGTTATAGCAAGGGACCACTGTAATTCTACAGTGAGATTATTGTCTGAATAACAAAATAAACCTACCTGCAAAGCTACCTGAAAAACTCTGGGCAAGTGTACTAAGTGTTGAAAATGCAAAGTGTGGTCATACCAAATGTTGATTTGACTTAGTTAATATAAGTTATTTGATAAATAAAATGTATTTATGCATTATTTTTGAAAGCATCCTCATTTTACAGCATTTTTACACAAGTGTCTAAACTTTAAATAGTACTGTAGCTTTCCAGGTACGTTTTTTTTAAGCATCTTAGTTGCCAAAATTCTTCTGGAGTTTAGTTTGTCTGAGTTTGTTCTGTTTCTTCAGACTGGATGCTGATCAGATCAGAGACAATAATCTCATTGTATAATTACAATTAATGACAAAAATAATGTTTGGAAATGTAAATTGACATTTCAAACTGACATGCTACAGAGAATATAGAAATAACCATGGCCTAAGACTTTTGCACAGTACTGTATATTTAACAACTGTATAATGCAACTCAAAATGGTCTTGGTTTTCTTTTATTTTACGATAAAATGTAAGTCAACAGGAAGGTTAAGCATCAGTGAATGAATGTGTCTCTTACCCTTCTTCAGCTCTCTGTGCCACACGTGCAAGTATGAAAGGTTTTAGCAAGACAGTATTGATAAAAGTTAAAGCAGCAGATTCTTATCATGTGTGTGTGTGTGTGTGTGTGTGTGTGTGTGTGTGTGTCTGTGTGTGTTGGGGTGTTTATCTGTGTTAGTAGTTTCTGTGGATAAAAATGGTTTTATAGCTGGTGGGTCAATATTGGCCTGAAAGACAACTATTTTAACCTAAATATGTACAGCCTTCATGAAAACATGAACTTAGAAAATTATTCATTTTTGCTAATGTTATTTTGAGTCTATTTTTAGGTATATTTGCTACCAATGGGTCATTTTAGAAATAAAATAAATAAATAAAAAACTTCAATAAAAAAACAAAACAGTGAATGTGTGTGCCGCTCACCCTTTTTCAGCTCTCTGTGCCAGACCCGCACGATGAGCGCTGCATGTTTGCGGTGGTGAATGATCCACAGAGACAGAGTCTGGACGCTCTGCTGGGAGTTACTCAGTTCAGACAGTTTCTTCTCCAGCGCAGACTCGGAGAAAGACGACATGCTGACCGCTCGCGCTCACCAAACAACCCTGAAAACAGCACAACAGACCTGATCATTAACATAAGATGCATTTAACATGATGAGAAACACAATGTCAAAAGTTGATTTCAAACTATGGAAAAGAAAGTTAAGCTCAATATAAAAGAGTAGTCAAAGAGTACACGTCTGTTTGATATTTTACAATTAGGCCCACACAGAATCTAAGCCCACAAAAACAAAAAAAATTACAGAAACATCACAGGCAACACAGTGGCTCAGTAGTTAGCACTGTCGCCCACAGCAAGAAGTTCGCTGGTTCAAGTCCCGGCTGGGTCAGTTGGCGTTTCTGTGTGGAGTTCGCATGTTCTCCTTTGTGTTGGCGTGGGTTTCCTCTGGGTGCTCCGGTTTACCCCACAGTCCAAACACATGCACTATAGGGGAATTGATTAACTAAATTGGCCGTAGTGTATGAGTGTGTGTGTGAGAATGAGTGTGTATGGGTGTTTTCCAATACTGGGTTGCGACTGGAAGGACATCCGCTGTGTAAAACATATGCTGGATAAGTTGGTGGTTCATTCCGCTGTGGCGACCCCTGATGAATAAAGAGACTAAGCCGAAGGAAAATGAACGAATGAATGAGAAACGTCACAGATTTTCAAGCCCATCATCCAGTTATTTATTTACTTGTGTAAGGATATAGTTATTCAGTTTTATATATTAATTTCAGTAATATTACTAAATAATACAGACATGTTTAAATGATTTTTGTACAATACAGATTGTAAAGTAGATATATTATTTGAAAGTCTTACTGTAGCTTTGTTTACCTTTTTATTTTTACAAAATTCTGTGTAGAAATAGCACTAAAAGCCTAAGTTATAATGCATCTGAAACTGCTTATTTAATTATAAAAGTTCAAAACAGACATTATAGTATATTATACAATAATACAGACAGTATTAAATTAGCAGCAGAGAAACTGTAAAATTGGTTCTAAGTAAACCTAAATCACACGCAAGACAGTTAGACTGTATATGAATGTTATTAATAGATAAATATATATACTAAAAATGTACTAAAAACTAGTTGAAACTGCATTTTTTTGTGTTTTACTGTGCATTTAACATGAACCATCAATATTTTTTAAACCGAAAAATATGTAAATTATTAGTGAAGATTTAGAAAAAAACTATTTTACATAGAAATGTAATTCAGACACTTTTTACTCAATAACAATGGTAATGATCCATATTACGTCAACTATTATACATGAATAAAAGACTAAATGACTGTTTTCAAGCATCAACATGGTTTTAAATATTCATTTAACTATTTTTTAACCCCAAAAAAAAGTAGGGCTGGGCCAATAAATGATATAATATCGAATCCCAATAAAATTTATGTCAATAACAATGATAAGCTCTGGACTTGTTTACTCCTATATTGATCTAAGAGCCAATCCCACAGCAGAAATGTGCAACAATGAGAATGTAAAAGTGTGTTGATATTAGAGATATACCAAATTTGACTATTGTTTGATACACACAACAGCAGTACACCAATGCTTAATTGGTCAGCAAATAAAAGCATTAATATAGTCATCTCGTTTTATTTGATATATTTTAGGCCAACCATAGACTAAATATGTCATATTGATGACCAAACACACTTTCAGCCTTATTTTGATGTTTTTAAGTAGTCTTAAACACCAACATGCACATTTTCTACACATAATAAACCACTTTGGCTAATTTAATTTGATGAAGACGTCAAAATGGCGATATTATGAACTCATTTTAACCATATAGATAATATGTTCTTTTACTAACACCCATGTAGTAAACCAAAACATACATAAGGACATATGTTGATTACATATGAATGGTCTTAATAGATATA
>CAIGQV010019150.1:667010-684079 GCA_903798115.1 Danio jaintianensis | reverse complement strand
TTGTTGGTTTTGCAACTATCTATCTATACACCTTTATGGTTTAAAATGATTGTGTGCATCATGTAAACAATTTTACATCCATATATAATTAACAACTGTATAATACAACTCAAAATGCATGTCATGTTTTAATGACAGTGTTGTTTTTGTTTTATTTTACGATTAAATGCCACATATATATTGTAAATAACAATTATAATCAATGATATTTATAAGAGGATCTGTAATTATTATGAAAATGACTAGCTAGCACGTGAGCAAGTCACTTAAAACAGTAATTGAATACTAATCTATGCTCATTAGCTCATTTGTTTATGTGGTCAAAAGAATTGTAAAATACAAAATTGTTATTTGAGATGGATTCTGGCAAATTTAGACTAAGACCTTTTAAAAACCAAGTAAATACAATGTAATGAATATTGAAGGAGACGCAATGCATCAGTAGGGTTTGTAAATGTTTTATTTGATGAGCATAATGAATTGTATTAGGATCACTTCATGGTTTGAAATACAATTTACCAATCTCAGTACCCAATAATTTAAAATAAACAAAAATAGCTTAAGTGTTGAATACTTCAGCCTCCTAACACTAAAATATGGAAATAAATTGTACTAAATGTTACCGTTCAATTGTTGTTGTTGTTTTTCACAGTTGTAATGTCTAAGCATTCCTAAATGAAGCTACATTTTCCTGGGAAGCAAATTATGAGAAATTTGATCAAAATAAAGCGATTTACACCTAAAACATTAACATAATAAAATAAATCATCTTAATTCAAACAGAAAACAACAGACTTTCTTTATTTTGCATCTTAAGTAAATGTATTTTGACTTAAGGATGTTTAGACGTTTGTATTGGAAAACAAAATGATAAAATAAATAAATAACGAGGAAGATTCATTTTTGCAGTGCATTAAACATTTTCAAAGTTTCTGAATTTAAGACATTCTGCTCATTTTAAATGCTTTTCAGGGCATTAAAAGTACAGCAGAAACCCGGTGAAGTTATATTTCATAATGTCAGATAGTTAAATCGTCACTGATAACATATTAAATATACATCTTTATGTATGTATTGTGATAATGCACATGCTTTTAGAGTTTTGAAGAATATTCAAACTGTATATGCAACTGTACATAACAGCCCTAAATGCTCAAAGACATTTTCACATGTTTATCTGACCTAATATCTGCTGAAATATTGATTTAAAATTAGTATATTATATAAAATACTATTTACTTATATACTATTTATAGGCCTATTGTTCATTAACACTTTACAGTAAGGCTCCATTTGTTAACATCAGTTAATTTAACTAAACTAACAATGAAAACTACAAAAGAGAACTAATAATGCAATAAAATAAAAAAAATCATAAATCGCTTTGAGTAAATAACCTTTAAAATTCTGTTGTTGTTTTTTTACACAGTAACTATGTCTTTTTCTCAATGTTAATTTTAATGCATTAACTAACATTTACTAATGAGATTTTATTGTAGAGCATTACCTT
Organism: Danio jaintianensis; assembly: GCA_903798115.1. Taxonomy (NCBI): domain Eukaryota; kingdom Metazoa; phylum Chordata; class Actinopteri; order Cypriniformes; family Danionidae; genus Danio; species Danio jaintianensis. The sequence continues at coordinate 682,569 of CAIGQV010019150.1, read as the reverse complement.
TTTTACTTTAATCCTTTTGAAATTAAATTAGTTTGAACAATTAGTTTATTCTGAACATATACAATAATTCAATACATTAGATATTTTTGCTATTATACCTGTTAAAGTAACCTTTTTTGCAACTTCGTGATAAACCATATATCAGGATAAAAGCTTCAGCAATTAATCATAACAAGAAAATTTGATACCGGCATAAGCCTAATATGAAATACATTTATCTTAAATTTTATCTCCAATGTTTGTCTCTCTTATAATGACTTACAGCTTTTATAATCTTCTCAGATTTCGAACTTCAAATGGAGAATGGCTGAACATCAGATCGAAGACCCAAAGATTGCATTTGCATATCTCCGCCCATCATGTGTGCTCTTGACCAAAGAACCCACATCCGTGAATGTTGAAGCTCTGAGCGGTCATCTCCACAGCGTGAGCGATGGAGCCCTCCAACAGCTCCAGGACTATATTCTGTTTCCCCTCAGATTCGTCCTTAAAACCCCTGGACCCAAGCGAGAGGGACTCATCCAGGCGGTAATGGAAGCTATGACGTACGTTCTGGAAAACACATGTGTACAGAGATGGGAATCTCTACGTGATCTTTTCTCTGAGTTGTGTCTTTGTCTCTGTTCGCCACAAGACCCTGGAAAGCCTGCTACAACCTCTGAGGAATTAAAAATATCTGTTCTTGGATGTTTGGACACTCTCTTGCACTCTGCCTATGGTGATATTGTTTTTAAGCTCTACGAGCCAAGCATGTTGCCTGGACTTGGAGCAGCCGTGTCTTTACTTCTGGCACTCGCAGAACAAGAAAAAGCAAGAAGTGTTCAAACAGCTTCCCTGAAATGTCTGCTTTCGTTGTTTCTCCAATGCGATTGCAAGAAGGAGCACATTGAACCAAGACAACATGAGAGGTATTTGCTTGGAAGTGCCCTGGCTACATTTTTACCTGGAATTTCTTGTGCACTTAGTCTTGTAGTGAGTGGAGATGTAAGACAAGGTCATGCAGTCACAGTGAAGTCCATGAGGTTTTGGTACAAGACTGTAGGTTTAGTAATGGCCGATGAACAGCTTGAGAAGACAGGGATTGACAAGGCAGCTGGGGATCTAGGAAGAGTTGGGGAACTTATTGTGAAGAGGACGCCATCATGGCAGAAAGCCACATCCCAGCGTCTTGCCATAGTCTTACAAAAGATCATTTCTTGCACTTCTGCTCACCCACATTGGAAGGTCAGACTTGAATTGGTCAATCTATCCCATCATCTTCTTTCTGAGTGCAGCCAATCAGTTGTCGAATGTGTTGGTCCTCTACTTGAAGCATTGGTAGGTGCAATCAATGATGAAGAACCGGAGGTTAAAAACAGATGCAATGCAGCATTGGATGATGTTGCACAAAAAGGTCAAACTAATGGCAGTCAGGACTTTACTGATGTACTGTCCGAAAACCTCCACAGCCTGGCATCGTCTTTACCTCGACTCATGAGAACGTCTGACGATCAACGCAAGCTCTTTGTTCTTAACGTGTTCCTTGGGTACCTCAAGATTCTGGGTCCTAAAATTGATGTTGTGTTAACTTCAGCAGTGCATCTTGAGCGTATCTCCAAAGCTTTGATGCAAGTGATGGAGCTGGACGTAACTGATGTAAAGATCATTGAAGAGAAATCTCTAACATCCTCTGCAGATCTAAGACCTGATGTGCAGCAAATTCCATCCCAGAGGAAGTATTTCCTCTACTTCACTGATGACAAGATATTCTCAGCACTCAGAAAGATCTGCCGAATGTTGGGACACTACGGAAATCTTTACCTTCTTGTTGACCGCTTCATTGAGCTGTACAAGGAGTCATCTGTGTACAGAAAGCAAGCTGCTTTGGTCCTCAATGAAATAGTTGTTGGTGCTGCAGCCATCGGTGTAGAAACAGACATTTTTTCTCAGCCTAAAACAAATCAAGAAGACTTGAAATCTTCAGTCATGTCCATCATCGAGGAGTACATCAGTCTGAGCAACTGGCATCTTCCTACAGTCTCAGAAGCTTTGGAAGGAAATCCTGGATCTAAATTTTTTTCTGTGAACAATAATCTAGAACAAAACCGTCTTCAACTGCTTCCGGCATCCAAACCCCAAACTCTCCACCAACTCAACAGCAACATCTGGCAAATCTGTATCCAACTAGAGGGCATCGGAGGCTTCGCTTTAGCTTTGGGCATGGATTTCTGCTTACTTCTTATGAAATCTCTATATCCAGTGCTGGAAAAGGCCGGGGATGAGTCGCTTCTTATAAGCCAAGTAGCTTTCAATGCAATGTGTGACTTCTGCAAGGCTTGTGAATACGGTTCACCCAAGGAGCTGGTCATCAAGAACTCTGACTACCTTCTTAATGATGTTTCACTAAATCTAGCCAGACCCAGTGTTCACCCTCATGCTCCCAGAGTTCTTGCGGTCATGTTTACTCATTCGGATGCCAGTCTGCTGCCCCTAGTGGCTGATGTAGTGCAGGACGTGTTAACAGCACTTGATCTCAGCTATGACCAGAGGACGCCACAGTTCTGTAGTGTGCTAAACTCACTCATGAAGGCACTTGGTGAGTCTTTTTCTTAGTTTACTTAAGTCTTAATTTGAATCATGAAAGGATTAGTTTACCCAAAAATGGAAATTCTGTTATTCAGTACTCACCCTCATGTCATTTCAATCTCCTTAAAACCTTCGTTCATCTTCAGAACACAAATTAAGATATTTTAGATGAAATCCGAGAGCTCCATTGACAGCAAGGGTCCTGAGACATTCAAAATCCAAAAAAGGAACCATAAAATTCGATGCGACTTCAGTGGTTCAGCAGGAGTAATATGAAGCTCAAACAACAATTTTGTGCAACAAAAAACTTCAAATACAACTATGTGTCAGAAAAAAATACTAAATGCTGACTTTTTCTTTTGTGGTCTGGACCAAACTAACCAAGAAAACCAAACCTCAAATGTGAAGATCAATTTGTAATCAAGGTGTTCGAGAGTTAGTTGGATCAGCTGTGTTTGATTAGGGTTGGAGCAAAACTGTACAGAGCTGCAGCCCTCCAGGAATTGAGTTTCAGGCCCATGCACTAGATCATGTCATTCGCCAGTTAGAAAACTTTATAATACTTTATAATACTGAGACATTCAAAATTTAAAAAAGGAACCATAAAAATTCTATGCGACTTCAGTGGTTCAACAGGAGTAATATGAAGCTCAAACAACAATTTTGTGCAACAAAAAACTTCAAATACAACTATGTGTCAAATTAGGGTGCACATTTAATATGACATATAGCCATTAGAGTAACAACAATGTTGTTTTTACAGTTCTTTGGTGCACAAAAGTGTCTCAGGGAATTGGAATGACATGTGGGTGAGTAATAAATGAGAATTTTCATTTTTGGGTGAACTGATCCTTTAAGTATTAGTGGTTGGTTAATGTGTTCTTTACCTTGAAAAAAAAAAAACACGCATGTGTTTTTCCACAGTGAGATGGTTCCCCAATACGATGGGACACCAGAAACCACCCACTAAAGAGACCCAGAATAACAACTGTGTGAGTTTGAAGCAGTTTCTCCTAGACTATAAGAAGCAGAAGGAGCTTGCAGAAGGCATTGGAGTTGAGGATGAAGATCCTGATGATCTAGGTTTGTGAAATTGATTCATTTACATTTGGTCTGAACCTCTAACTTTAAGTTTGAACTTAATGTAAATGTCATCAACTTTCTAACTGATCAGACTAACAATTTTACTTTTGTAGATGATAAAACTGGCAATGTACTTCGGCCAAGTCCAGTATTGTGCGCCATTCAAACCTGAATTGAGAATATTTTGGGGTGTGTTCATACTTGGCAAGTTTGGTTGGATTAACATGAAATATTGCAAATTATTTTAAATGAGTGTGAATGCTGCCATCTCAACCTTGGTATGCACCAAATGAGCAGACCAAGACTTTTGAAAAACTGGTCTAATGCTGGGTTTAAGTATTTTTGAGTGTAGATTACAGAGAAAGTCGAGGCAAAATTACACTGGGTGATGCAAATGATGTGGAATGCATGATGCGTTTGGTGAGAATGTGCCGTATTCACCTCAAATGCATCTTCTGTGCAAATAAAAAAAAAGAAATAAATTTAACTCAAGCGGAAAATTCAGGTTAGGTAAAAAACATCCCTGTAATCTGAAATGAGTGATGCTATTTGCATGTTTTTTCACATTTAGGGTGAACCCAGAATTAGGTGCCATTTACAATAGTGTTTTTGATTTAAAACGCATAAGTTTTGTTTTAGTAGAAGTTTAAAAATGCTGGTGTTGCATTTAAGCATTGATGGGCTAAAACACAGACTTTTGAAAACAAGAGTTGCGGCTATCTGCAGTTGCTCTCTGATTGTGTGCATTCCCTGATTCAACAAGGCCCTCTCATATGACCATTACACAACCGGCAGGTGGCAAGTTTGAATGCCGGCAAAATATGCACATGCCCAGTGAGTGTGAATGGTCATGTAGCAGGTGTTTGGGACTTTAGTGTGAAGAGAGATTGTTTTGTTTTTTTAAATGCAGTCAAAATGCCAATATGGACAAAGAGCATTTAATTCTAAAATGGTGTGAATTGACTGAGATGTTAATGCAACAAATTCAAAGACACCAAAATGAACCAAAAAATTTGCATAATGTAAAAATGACAGAATAGAGCCATGTTGCTCATTACACTTCAATACAGGCACTGAAAACTTTATTTTTTTCACTTATAAAATACCAGTTTCGTCACAAAAAAAAAAAAAATTATCCTAAAAATGTCAGAAAGAAATACTAAATGTTGACTTTTTCTTTTGTGGTCTGGACCAAACTAGCCAAGAAAACCAAACCTCAAATGTGAAGATTAATTTGTAATCAAGGTGTTCGAGAGTCTTTTGAACAACTTGATTAGTTGGCTTAGATTAGGATTAGCTGTGTTTGATTAGGGTTGGAGCAAAACTGTGCAGAGCTGCAGCCCTCCAGGAATTGAGTTTCAGGCCCATGCACTAGATCATGTCATTCGCCAGTTAGAAAACTTTATAGTACTTTATAATACTACAATTCTGAACGAAAAACTGTATTATATCTAGCACGTTTTCAGTTGTGTAGCAATAAAAACTTGTCTTAATGGTGTTTTAATGCACTTTGTCCTAAAGCGATTACTGTATGCTTAGTGCAGGAATTACACTTATTACTAAGCCATACTTGCATGTTATTTCAGAGCGAATATTCAGAGTAGCATAGTAAACAATATAGGGAGCACGTCACAGGCTGTCATTGTTCAAAAATGAACCAATGTGAATATAAAACCATCTTCAGCTCAGTAAAGCAGGCTAGGCGGAATAGCGCTATTTACTGTTTTTTTTTTAACTAAATGAAAATCGACATTATGGATGCTGTAAAAGGTCCTTATGAAACTGAAATAGTCACATCAAGCTTTCGCTGGAAGTTTTCAGTGGCTGAACAACACTTCTGTGCATAAAACCCATTTATAACAACACAATCTGCATCAGCTTTGCGTGACTAAAATAGTTTTAAAACATAACATTACCTGTCTAAAAGAAATACTTCAGCCATGGTGTCGTCCTTCCTCCAGCGTGCAAAACTAACTCCAATATTGATTCAGGATTTTTAAAAGTTTTGATTCAGCATTTGTTTTTACCACTGTCACTCTCTCTCTCGTGTACATGTATTGTGAACGCACATCGGCGGATCTGCGTGAACAGGGGTACGCAGATGTACAAATCTACATTTGTTGACAGACAGTTTGGGCTACTTATCACAATTATGGGAATTATCGTCCTGACAAATTTGAATTGGATGAACATTTTTTAGTCTTATGCCTTACCCAGAATATAAAAATACATATAAATACATTTAGATCATTTACTTTAATCATTACTATTGGAATGTGAAGAGACTTTCAACCAGCACAACAAAACATGTTTCTGAAGACAATCACCTACTGCACCTTTGATTAACATTTTGGACCTTCATGTCCCAAGATACATGATATGTGTTAAAATGCAGTCCTCAAATGTCTCTTTCTGTCATTCTAATGCAAATCCCACTTTCACTTCTGACGAAAAGTGGCTAATTTAATTAAAATATCTGCTAGAAAACCAAGTAATGCCCTAAAGCCACACATAACATCATAGCAGATGCAGAGCAAACCATCACAGAAACCTCATAGAGATGTCCTACAAATGACCCAACCACCTAGCAACATAATTTTAACTTTAGCTCATGCTTGAAATTTAATATGTGCACAGCAGACAACAGTAATGAACAAGTGAGACGTCACAGTATAAAGATAAAAAAAAGCGACTGCGCTAGACGATTGCGCTAATTCTGCGGAGGGTTTCATCATAACTCCAGTCCTGTAATGGTGTAGTCGGCTCCCTGAAAACAAGCTGCGTTAAGTGCTTTACACAGGGGTGCAGACGTAATAGAGCAGAATTATGATAACACACATTTCGTGGCTCATCTTCAATCCTCCACATGCTGAGACCTTCAACTAACGGCTCGGATTTCTGATCATTAAACCAACGCCACACAGAGCCAGATTCCCTGAGTGATCCATTATTATGGCTTTCCTAGAATCACGCAGAAGGTTTTGTAGCTGATTTGCAAGAAACATCCAGATGTTATTCATGTTTGCAAGAGAACGGTCTCACAAATCTAGATCTAGAGCAGGGGTGACCAAACTTTTTGGTATGAAGGGACGAAAACCAAATATCATTGAGAGCCAAGAGCCGAAGGTAAATATACCAAACTATTTTACATTAAAGGGCACCTATGATGAAAATCATCTTTTGTAAACTGTTTGGACAGAACCGTGTGTAGTATAGTGTGTCCACAGTCATATTGGGGTGATATAAAGACAATAAGCCTCTTTTTTTTTTTAAAGATGTTAAAATAGGATTGAAATCCCTCCCATTTTTAGGCCAACCGGCATGTGACGTAGGAGTGCGGTTTCCCCGCCCACCGATGTGATTGACAGTCACATATTAACATGTCTCCGTTAAAACGTTTTTAAAACAGTCGTGTTTGTAATGAATTACAGTGATTTTACCGTCTTTATCACCACAGCCACGTGTCAGTACAATTATAAAAGAAGACGCTTTAGTCCCGGGTTGTGGATGTTAAATCAGGTTTATTTTGTACATTAACATAACGGATATCCATACAGCAGTGGATATTAATGTGTATCCTGTCACATTTGCATGCAAAAACAGTGCAAAGTTAAACATGCACGCTGTGTGTGTGTCTGTGTGTGTGCGTGAACTTTGTAATGACATTGTGTGACTCATCGTTGCAACTCCACAACAAATACATCAAATAATCATTGGGAAAGTTCTTACTGTAGTATTTCTCACAAACGTTACGTGAGATCTGCTTCCTTCATGTCTGTCACTGTGCTGTTTATCAGCCGAGGTGGAGATTGAGGCACACTCTGACAGGCACGTGGGAACGGTGGGCGAGGAGAACCAGCATTAAAGGCACAGGCCACAAAAACACCTACAGTGTGTTCAGAGCAGAAAATTCCAATGTTCTGAAAGGTGTAATAAATAATCTGATGGGTGTTTTGAGCTGAAACTTTACAGACACATTCTGGAGACACAAAAGACTTATATTAAATCTGGAAAAAGGGGTAAAATAGGTGCCCTTTGAAGTTGCCATTTGTAATTTCCTAATTAATTTCATAATATTTATAAATAAGTGAAAACATTATCTTGAATCTTATTAATGAATAATTTTTTTAACTACAACTTATAGCAATAAAAACATAAAATCGCATTTATAACACTTATAAATATATAAGTGAAGTTCAATGTTGAATACACTAGTCAAGCAGAATCTGCCTTTGCCTTGATTTGCTCACCAAAGTCTCTGCATTGTCCTCTATCTGTTGGGTGACAGTTTGTACAGTTTAAACTAAATCTGATTAATTTACACCATTTAATTTGAAACATTTAATTTCAGTCAGCTTTTTTTATAGCTTAACAATAAAACAAACAGGATTCAGGAGGAACAATGCGGTTTTCGTTCAGGCCGTGGTACACTGGACCAGCTCTATACCCTCACCAGGGTGCTCGAGGGTTCATGGGAGTATGCCCAACCAGTCCACATGTGTTTTGTGGACTTGGAGAAGACATTCGACCGTGTCCCTCGTGGCATTCTGTGGAGAGTGCTCTGGGAGTATGGGGTCAGAGACGCTCTGTTAAGGGCTGTCTCGTCCCTGTATGAACAGAGTAGGAGTTTGGTTCGCATTGCCGGCAATAAGTCAAACTTGTTTCCAGTGCATGTTGGACTCTGGCAGGGCTGCCCTTTGTCACCAATTCTGTTCATAATTTATATGGACGTAATTTCAAAGCGCAGCCTTGGGCTGGAGGGGGTCCGGTTCAGGGACCACAGGATCTCATCTCTGTTATTCGCAGACGATGTTGTTCTGTTGGCTTCATCGAACATGGACCTTCAGCATGCACTGGGGCGGTTTGTTGCCGAGTGTGACGCGGCTGGGATGAGAATCAGCACCTCCAAGTCCGAGGCCATGGTGCTCTACCTGAAAAAGGTGGTTTGCAATCTCCAGGTTGGAGGAAAATCCTTACCCTAGGTGGAGGAGTTCAAGTATCTTGGGGTTTTGTTCACGAGTGAGGGAAGGATGGAACGTGAGATTGACAGGCGGATTGGTGCAGCGGCAGCAGTAATGCAGTCAATGTACCGGTCCGTTGTGGTAAAGAAGGAGCTGAGCCGAAAGGCAAAGCTCTCGATTTACCGGTCTATCTACGTTCCTACTCTCACCTATGGTCATGACCAAAAGGACAAGATCTCGGATACAAGCGACCGAAATGAGTTTCCTTCGAAGGGTGGCAGGGCGCACCCTTATAGATAGGGTGAGGAGTTCTGTCATCCGGGAGGAGCTTGGAGTAGAGCCGCTGCTCCTTCATATCGAGAGAGGTCAGCTGAGGTGGCTCGGGCATCTGTTTCGGATGCCTCCTGGACGCCTACCTAGGGAGGTGTTCCAGGCATGTCCCACCGGTAGGAGGCCTCTGGGAAGACCCAGGACACGCTGGAGGGACTATGTCTCTCGAGTGGCCTGGGAACGCCTCGGGATCCCCCCGGAGGAGCTGGAGGAAGTGTCTGGGGAGTGGGAAGTCTGGGGTTCTCTCCTAAGACTGCTGCCCCCATGACCTGGCCCCAGAAAAGCGGTTGAAAATGAATGAATGAATGAATGAATAAAACAAACAAATAAAAGGTTACGTTCAATTTGAAATGACAATCTCTAAACCATCCCCATCATTCTTCCTCTATTCTATTCTCAGGCGGGCCAAATCAAAGGTTATTATTTTCCATATTGAATGATAACGATATATATTTCAATATCAGTTGTTAATGCTTCCAGATTTAAAAGAGTACCTAACAATAGCTATGTTTCCATCCAAAAATGCAAATTAACTTTATGCGCAAAACTGGAATAAAGCAGTGTTTCTATCCAACGAGTCAAAGAGAACAAAATCGTCACTTCCTGATAAACTGGTGCCAAATATCAACAGTATAAACAGAATTTGCCATTTGTAATTTCCTAATTAATTTTATAATATTTATAAATAAATGAAAACATTATCTTGAATCTTATTAATTAATAATTTTTTAAACTACAACATAGCAATAAAAACATAAAATCGCATTTATAACACTTATAAATATATAAGTGAAGTTCAATGTTGAATACACTAGTCAAGCAGAATCTGCCTTTGCCTTGATTTGCTCACCAAAGTCTCTGCATTGTCCGGTAGGAGAAGCTGCGTGAGTCTTTTTTTCATTTAATAAATGACTTGCGCCTCAGAAGACAAATGCCGACACGCAATGAACGTGTGGTGGCGTTTGAAGGCGTGAGATGCGGAGCACAGACGCTTTTTAACAATTCTGGAGGTGATTTAATAATATAATAACACTAATACTGAAATGGTTAAGGCATTTTAGAATGACCAAAACAACATTTCAGATCATTTAGTCATTCAGATGTTTTACAATGTGCTCAGCCTGCTGGTTTGTCCATTCACAAACATTTTTATCACCACATGATCTCTTATAACCAAACCACATGACCTTTTTTAATGCGCATACTGGAATTTGTTCAGTAAAAGTGTTTCCATCGTAGTTTATGCGCATCTTTTCTTATCAAATAAAAAGTTTATCCTACTCAGTTATGCGCGTAAATTTTATGCACATTTTCAAAATTTATGCGCATCTTAGCGTTTCCATCAACCGATTATTTTTTTTATGCGCATATCCAAAATGCACATATAAATAGGTGGATGGAAACGTAGCTAATGACTGAAGCCACAAAAATGAGAGAGTCCATTAAATAGCATAACATATTTTTGGCCGATAAATTTTCGGTGGCCGAAAATTCGGTGCATCTAATATCAACACACTTTTAGATTCCCATTGTTGCACATTTCTGCTGTGTGATTGGCTCTTAGATCAATATTGGAGTAAAAAGTAGTCCAGAGCTTATCACTGTTTAATCAGGATTCAATATAATATAGTTTATGGTCCCAGCCCTAGGTTAACATGGGCCAACTTTGGCCCGCGGGCCCTAGTTTGGGCATCTCTGATCTAGAGCAATGCAGATCAGTGTTTTTTAATATTGATATTAGGGCTGGACGATATAGGAAAAAAATTGACATTGCAATACTTTATTTTTCTGCGATACATATTGAGTATAAGTTCACCAGATGGCTGGAATATCTCTATATGGAAAGAATTCATAATTTTAGACTGATTGTGAGGATTTTGTAAGGGAGAGCATCTGCATAAACTATAATAAACCCATCAGAAGTATTGATAAACACACGGAGCACAGATGCAAGTGAAATAAACCAGTGCTTTATGATTGTCTGGGAGTATAGCGATAATCAGGTACACAAACTGAATAATCAGGCGGCACGGTGGCTCAGTGGTTAGCACTGGCGCCTCACAGCAAGAAGGTCGCTGGTTCGAGTCCCGGCTGGGCCAGTTGGCATTTCTGTGTGGACTTTGCATGTTGGCGTGGGTTTCCTCCAGGTTCCTTCAGGCATTTGTCTGTGATTTTTCGAAACTTGTCAGCGACTCAAGATCGGCGCTAAAATCATGCAGTCTGAACTCGGCATAACTATATATATTTTGCAGCCCTAATTGATATAATCTGTCCACAGATATTCCTCCGTCAGCGTCTGCTTCTGATGAGGACATGGAGGGTCCCGCAGTGAAAAAGGAGCTTCCTCTTCATATCCAGATTGCAAAAGATGTGATGGAGCGATGCATTCACCTGCTGTCTGACCCCAACCTGAGGATTCGACTCAAGGTTGTTCACGGATTTAAGCTGCAGGCTAGGGCTGTCAATATGGCTGAAAACCTAAACCCGGATTTCTTTCTTGAATAAGCAAAATTCAAATTGGAGGACTGCAGGCTTGTTTCCACTGACAGCATGTCTGAAGTCAATAATGCATGTGCATTTACAGGTGCTGGACATCCTGGAATTGTGTGTGTGCATTTTACGAGAGCAAGAGGATGAGCTTCTTCCCATGGTGCACCGCTGCTGGCCTGCTCTCCTCCACCGTCTCACCAATGACGATCCTCTTGCTGTTCCACAAGCATTTAAGGTGAGAGAAAGTATACTCATATTTCATAGTTTAAGGTATGGCTGCACAATATATCACTTCAGCATCGATATCGTAATGTGTGTGTCTGCAATAGTCAAATCGCAGGTAGGCCTGTCACAATAGGGAATTTTTCTTGTGCGATATATTGTCACAGAAATTGTTGCAATAAGCGATATTATTGGCATTTTGAGATCATTTTATGCCACTGATTATATGATGATTGTATAACAGCATAATAATGTAAATGGCCATAAACACTTTAATATGCCTATCATTCTTAATGTTATTTAGATGATATATTTTCAAGATAAAAAGGTAAATGTCCTAGTATATATACACTTTTAAATGTCCTATTAGGTAAATGTCCAATTATAAACTTTGACAACAGTGAGGTAGAATGTAAATGTCATTGTAAAATGGCTTTAGTGTTATTTGTGAATTTGTAAATATATATTGCAATGGGAAAAATTATTAAGTAAATCTACAAGTACTGCACAATAAGTCGATATTTTGATTATTGTGTCAGGCCTAATAGCAGGACATGCAATGTTGAGTCTGGATTATAGTCGATCAGCACCATCTTTGGCGATCCCTGTTGAATAAAGTGACTATGCTGAAGGAAAATGAATGAATTTCTGTGCCTGGATACTGTTTGACTCTCCAGAAAAAACGTAAAGCACTGTTTCTTTTTTTCTTTGCTCTGTTGTAATTATTCTAATGCTTGCATTTTGTTTATTATTTTTAAAAACTTGATTCACACTCTCACAGTCGCTATTTTGTTCACGCGTCATCGCATCGACCGGGGGTTACCAAAAAAGAGCAAAGAGGCGGAGCTACAGACGCCTGCTAGCATTTTGCTTTGACGGGCTTTTCCTTTTCTTTTTTCAAGTGGCCACACCCTTAATTATGCAGACTTAATAAAACGTAAGAAAAACAAAACGGATGAGTTAAAAACAATTTCGCCCACTCACAGTTGTCATGAAGGATAATATTAGCTATATACACCAAAACCATCTTTTGTACCAGGCTGTAAACATGTTTTTATCAGCTGTAAAATTGGCCAATTTACCACTGCAGTCAGAAAACATTTGGATTTCCTGGAGCCCCCAAAGGCGAGTCGATGAATTGCAGTTTTAGTTACTTCCGTATTGGCTTCCCGAGGGAGAGTGGGAGGTTGCCGCTTGGTCAGACTACATAATTCAAATGAATCATTAGCTATGTTTCCATCCAAAAATGTGAATTAACTTCATGCGCAAAACTGGAATATCGCATAAAAGACGTGCGAATAAAGCAGCGTTTCCATCCAACGAGTCAAAGAGAACAAAATCGTCACTTCCTGATTAAATGGCGCCAAATATCAACAGTAAAAACAGAATTTGCTGCGGTAGGAGAAGCTGCGTGAATCTTTTCTTTATTTAATAAATGACTTGCGCCTCAGAAGGCAATGCTGACAATGAACGCATGGTGGCGCTTGAAGGCGTGAGACGCGGAGCACAGACGCTCTTGATTCTGGAGGTCTTTAATAATATAATAACACTAATACTGAAATTCTTAAGGCATTTTAGAATGACCAAAACAACATTTCAGATGTTTTACAATGTGCTCATCCTGCTGGTTTGTCCATTTACAAACATTTTTATCATCACATGATCTCTTATAACCAAACCACATGACCTTTTTTAATGCGCATACTGGAATTTGTTCGGTAAAAGTGTTTCCATTGTAGTTTATGCGCATCTTTTCTTATCGAATAAAAAGTTTATCCTACTCAGTTATGCGCATACATTTTTTTTAATGCGCATTTTCAAAATTTATGTGCTTCTTAGCTTTCCATCAACCGATTTTTTTTTTTATGCGCATATCCAAAATGCGCATAAAAATAGGTGGATGGAAACGTAGCTAATGACTTCTGCTGTCTTCATTAGCTTCAAAAACACATTTCTTTACAATTTAAAATGGCATCTTTGGAGATCTTTTCTGCTGGAGAAACTGTTGTCCTAAAAAACTTAAAACAAAAGTAAAAAAAAAATTACATATATCGTAGGAACGGTATAGCAGAACATTTGGGTAGTTTTAAAACCTTGACTTTTCGGTATACCTTGAAAACGGTTATCGTCCCATGCCTAATCGTGCAGCCCTAGTTTAAGGTATTGCTGACTGAACTGTTAGAGCCATTTCTTTTTTCTATTATTGTGTTTGTACTGAATAGGTTAATTTGAGGATTTGATTATCATCAAGTGTACGTTTGATAATTATTGTAAATAATTCATGTTTGAGTATTTGCTTTATTGTTTTGATTTTGTGAATGAAGACTTTTATCAGTGCTAATCGGGGTTTAAGGCAGCTAAGGTAGTACTTACTGGGGCAAGTAAGGGAAGCGGAAACAATTTTCAGACTGTGAGTTTGTATGTGGTGACTGGTGCTACTGATTAGCAATGAAGCTGTTTGACGGATAACAATGTGATAAAAATAAAGGATGAAAAAGGTTTCACAATGGACCCATGCGTCATTGTTTGCCCTTACTGAGATAGCGGCTTAGAGCAAAATGCTGCAACATGATCTAATTGCACTCTTTAAATATATTATTTTTACAATATATAGATAAAAACATTGCAATCATGATTTAACATGTGATTTTTATTAAATGTGTGATTCTTTAGAGCTGTTTAAAAGATGTAAAGTTAAAGTATCTGCCAATGGGGCAAGCAAAATTAGCTTCAAACCAAATACAAGATTATTCAGAGGCAGATTATTCTGCTTGTTTTAAGGGAAAACTCACTTAATTCTGACTTATTTCTGAAAATTAAACTTTTATTTTTTTTACTCGTCTAGAAAATGCTTCTTGATAATTTTTAGATATTTGGACTAGAAACAAGACGGAAACTCTAAGTAAGAAAAGCATTTTTTGCAGTGTAGCTTAGTCCTTCCCCCCCAAATAACTTTAATTCTGACTTTACATGGAGGTTAGGCATGTATTTATTTGTCTAGCTTCTGTTCTTGAGCAGATCATGAGGTTTTTTCTCTTCTCTATGAATGTCTCTCTCAGGTCTTATGTGTTCTGGGTGACTCGTGTGGTGATTTCCTCAGGAAACGCATGTCTAAGGAGGTTTTACCACGTCTCACCACGTCTCTGGTGAGGCAGGCAGAGATCAGCGCTCGATCTGGACCCGTCTACATACACACACTGGCTTATAAACTCCAGCTCGCCGTGCTGCAGGGTCTCGGCCCTCTGTGTGTGAAACTAGACCTCAGTAAGTCTTTATATCATATAATAGATTTTTATTTTCCTGCTAGACACTCTGACATGAAATAAGCTATTAAATGGAGAACATCAGTGCACATTTGTGATTATATCAGGGCTCTAATGTTTCATAAAAGTTAACGACAAACTAAGGTTAATGAAATAACCTTAGACCAGGGATGTCCAAACTCGGTCCTGGAGGGCCGGTGTCCTGCGTAGTTTAGTTCCAACTTCCTTCAACACATCTGCCTGGAAGTTTCTAGTATACCTAGAAAGAGCTTGAGTAGCTGGTTCAGGTGTGTCTAACTGGGGTTGGAACTAAACTTTGCAGGACACCAGCCCTCCAGGACCGAGTTTGGACACCCCTGCCAAATCAAAATGATAGATTTTTCTTTTATGCCAGAAATCATTAGAATATTAAGTAAATAAATATGCATGTACACTACCTGACGAAAGTCTTGTCATGGATCCCAGTTGTAAGAGCAACAAATAATAACTTGACTTCTAGTTGATCATTTAGAAAAGTGGCAGAAGGTCGATTTTCTGTTGAACTGCATCCCAATCATCACAAATACTGCAGAAGACCTACTGGAACCCACATGGACCAAAGATTCTCACAGAAATCAGTCAAGTTTGGTGAAGGAAAAATCATGG
>CAIGQV010019150.1:654609-666610 GCA_903798115.1 Danio jaintianensis | reverse complement strand
TTTTTTTTTTACCTATGCAGTGTTTGATGTAACAGCAGTCTGCAAGGGTAAAACAGAAAAAACCTTGCATGTTCATCTCATGCATTTTGATGCAGCTTAAAGGGACAGTTCACGCAAAAATTTACATTTAGTCACTATTGACTCTCCATCAAGTGGTTTATGAGCTTCTTTATTCTGTTGAACGCTAAAGAAGATATTTTGAAGAAAGCTAAAAACCTGTAGACTTCCATAGTAGGAAAAACAAATACAATGGAAGTCAATGGTTACAGGTTTCCAACATTCTTCAAAATATCTTCTTTAGTGTTCAACAGAAGAGACTCATAATGGGTTTGAAACAAGTTTAAGATGAGTAATGATGACTGAATTTTCATTTTTGGGTGAACTATCCAATGCATGCACACACAAAAATGATTAGCCAATCAAATTTAAGATTCAAGTTAAATCCTCTAATACTGAAGGCGACACAAACCAAACCATGATAAGTCTGTGAACGGCTCAAGTGTTTGGTCATTTGATGGAACTGCCATGTGGAGAAGATCCATTGAGAGGCAAACGCTGTGTGTGTGTGGGGAATACTGAATACTGCTAGAGTTTCCATGGTTATGAGAAACACCTGAGCGAGAGGTCATGCTGTTTATTTCCCAGCTGGCTGTACTTCTGTATCTGGCTCACTTAATTTTTTTCTCCTCTTTATTATTCTCCGTCCATCCTTCATTTCTCTCGCCGTCCCTCCGCATTCTGCTCCATTTTTCTAGAGTAATGAGGCTCTACATCACGCTGCTTAATTAATTAATTAGGATAATGCTGCCATGGAGACTATTAGAATATATTAGAACATCTGCGGTCGTCATGACGCAGGCGGTTCTGCTCTCCGCTACAGAAATAGCAAACAGTTTTTCTCCCGTTCTCCATTTCCATATAATCGTTATGTATTGTTTTCGTGGCATGGTGGCTCAGTGGTCACACAATAGCAAGAAGGTCGCTGGTTCGAGTCCCAGCTGGATCAGTTGGCATTTCTGTGTGGAGTCTGCATGTTCTCCCCATGTTGGCGTGGGTTTCCTCCGGGTGCTCCGGTTTCCCCCACAGTCCAAACACATGCACTATAGGAGAATTGGATTAACTAAATTGGCCATAGTGTATGAGTGTGTGTGTGTGTGTGTGTGTGAGAGAGAAATGAGAGCGTATGGGTGTTTCCCAGTACTGGGTTGCAGCTGGAAGGGCATCCGCTGTGTAAAACATATGCTGGAATAGTTGGCGGTTCATTCCGCTGTGGTGACCTCTGATAAATATGTATGTACTTGTTTAAATACTGTACATAAATTCAACAGGTCTGGATCAATCAATTAGGAGAAGCAGAGTAATTAATTTATTAAGTAGACAATGAATTGAGTCAGAAATGTATATCAATATATGGCATGCATGAAATACTGTGTCGTTGTTTTGAAATGTCTTGTGTTTCGATACATATAATGTTTATTATTGTTAGTGTTACATTTTATAATAAAGCTAAAATGTCCTGTTTGGTTCAGATTTAAAGACTTAAAAGAGTTTAATTGCTATGCGGCGTTGAGATTTATATGTATTTCTAGTGTTTAGTCAAGTAATTAAACAACTTATTGAGTAACTGAGTCACTTTTCAAACATTGTAATTAAACATGTAATTTAAATACAATATTTTTAATGATGTAATTAGTAATTAAATACTTTTTTTAAGTAACTTATTTAAAACTAGTCATTGTATAACTGTTTTTATGTGTTTTGACAATAAAAAAATATCCTAAAGGGGCTAATAATATTGACTTTAAAATATTGACTTAAGAAAAGTGCTTTTATTCCAGCTAAACTAAAACAAATAAGACTTTCCAGAAGAGAAAAATTCCTTGCTCTGTTAAACATTCATTCATTTAGTCCCTTTATTAATCTGGGGTCGCCACAGCGGAATGAACCGCCAACTTATCCAGCATATGTTTTACGGAACGGATGCCCTTCCTGCTGCAACCCATCACTGGGAAACATCCATACACTCTCATTCACACACATACACTACGGACAATTTAGCTTACCCAATTCACCTATAGCACATGTTTTTTTTGGACTATGGGGGAAACCGGAGCACCCGGAGGAAACCCACGCGAACACGGGGAAACCATGCAAACTCCACACAGAAATGCCAACTGACCCAGCCGGGGCACGAACCAGCGACCTTCTTGCTGTGAGGCGATTGTGCTACCCACTGCACTACTGTGCAGCCCCTGTTAAACATCATTTGGCAAATATTTAATAATGAATGCAAATTTCACAGGATTGTGAATAATTTTGACTTTATTATAGCTGATTTTCTGTGGTCTAGTCTTTAATCTTAACGTCTGTTTGCAGTGGATGCAGATCTGGATCATGTATTGGATGCCTGTGTTCCATACCTGAGCTGCCGACAGCCAATCAGACTACAGGAGGCATGTCTTAGGTGAGGCCACACCCATTCTACTATTAGAATAAAGCATTGCTCCATTTAAAGGGCATTCTCATTAGCCATTCGTTAGTTCCAGGAATTGTGAAAATATTTGTTTGTTTTTGTAGAATTATTTAAAGGGACTGTCTGCGGTCACGGTGATGGTTATCATGTAGCAGTAAATTAAACTATTGTCCAATTTTTGGCCGTAGTGAGATATGACTGGTATCTGTCAGGCTAATTACTCAATTTACTCAATGCCAGAATAATCATTTTTAATTGGGTATTCATCATTGAGGGGAATAAAAACATGCTGAAATGAAAAATAAGCTATTAATGTAGAACATCGGTGCAAATGTATGATTATATCAGCAGTGCCCTGTTTCATATTACCTCTGAAAAAGTTCTGCTAATTTTTTATAGTAATTTTAACATTCATTCATTCATTCTCCCATTCACACACATACACTACGGACAATTTAGCTTACCCAATTCACCTATACCGCATGTGTTTGGACTTGTGGGGGAAACCGGAGCACCCGGAGGAAACCCATGCAAGCACGGGGAGAACACAGAAACGCCAACTGACCCAGCTGAGGCTCGAACCAGCGACCTTCTTGCTGTGAGGCGATCGTGCTACCCACTGCGCCACCGTGACGCCCCGTAATTTTAACAATAGAATGTATTTAAGTAAATGTATTGTACTTTATGTGACCCCGAACCACAAAAATAGCCAAAAAATACATTGTATGGATCAAAATTATTGAAGAACTTAATTTGGACATCTTTAAAGGTGATTTTCTCAATATTTAGATTTTTTTCGAACCCTCAGATTCCAGATTTTAAAATCGTTTTATCGCCATTTTATCTCGGCAAGCATTATCCTAACAAAAAACCATACATCAATGGAAAGCTTATTTATTCAGATTTCAGTTGATGTATAAATCTACAAGTTTTTAAAGTACAAAAAATAATAAGTAAAGACTAAAAGACAATTGCTGCGTCCCAATTCGCATACTTCTACTACGCACTAAAAGTTTGTACTTTTTTTGTGAAGGAAAAATAAATACTTTTGAGTGTGTAACAGAAGAGTTTGCAAGCTTTTGGACAAACTGCTTCCTCGTTGACAGATCGTTATCTTGCTTAGTTATGAGCCCTGTCAATCATCCACACATCATTCACATTCTTTCATATTTAATTTCCTTCCTTATTGGAGAAGCAGCAGCAGGTTAATCTCCCATTCACGAGTCTTTCGTGCAGAGAAATCTCCTCAGGTCTTTGAATAATTATGCATTCAGATGTTAATGTCCACACACGTCTTTATATTAGTTCAGTATTGTTGTTGCAGATAAAGTATAACACAGACAATGCGATTTAAATATGTTCCAGTGGGCTAGATATTAATTAACAGTCATACAAACATCTTTCCCGAAGCCTCTCTACTTGACGGTTGGTCTCGCGCGTCCATCATGTTTGTAGTTTATTTACACTTTTCACCCACATTTGTAGTTCTAATCGAATTTATGTCCAACATGCAATGTACTGTGGGCAATATCAGCGGTTAGAGTATGGACGCTTCTACACTTAAAATTTTTACCAGAAACAGTAAACCATCCGGGAACCTTTGGCATACTCTTTTCAACATACTATGATTTGGGACTAGGCATGCGCCGGTATAAGATTCTGACGGTATGATAACCTTGGGTAATAATATCACGGTTTCACGATATCACGCTATTGTTATTACAGCTCTAAAATATATTCTTTTTAAATGTCTGGCTAAAAAAACAACAACTTTTTCCCCATTGAAGATGGTATATATTTTTTTAACATTTAAAATATTTTGAAACAACAAATGTCAGGCTAAATCATTTAAATACATCATTGACTTCTGCTGTCTTAATTACTTGAAAAGGCGTCTTTGGATATCTTTCTTTTCTTTGGATATAAAGTAAAGCCACTGCACTGTTCAGCTCTACAGCAGGCTGGATGTTGATGTATGAGATTTGTTTTTCAGATGTTTCCTGAATCATGGACTGACCAGTAGCTTGTGATGTGGAGGGTCCTTTTCTACTGTTGCCCTAAAAAACCCCTCAATAAAATAGTCGTAAAAAAAAACAAAACTTACAAATACCTTAGGAACGGTATAACAGAAAATTTTACCGGTTTTAAAACCTTTAAAAAACCGTTATCGTCCCATGCCAATTTGGGACACACTAATTCTATTTTCAAATACTATTTAGGACGGATAGTATGCAAATTGGGACACAGCAAATATATACCAAAATTAATGAAAGGTAAAGCTTGTAAAAGTATTTTTTTATTGAAAAAAAAATAAAAAAAAATTCAAATATAAAAATGTATTAATATAAAATTTTCATGCCAATTGCTTGTTATTTATTACATTATGAATAATACAATATATATAATTATTGATTTCTTTTTTTTTTTTTTTTTTACATATAATTCTTTTTAAATTTACATTTATATTTAATGAGGTAATCAGCCTGACAGATATTTTACTTAAAGATTTTATGTTTTCATTATTATTATTATTATTATTATTATTATTATTATTATTATTAATAATAATCAGACACAGACTGGCCCTGACAGTAATATTCATGATGATGTTTTCTTGTGTGTTTCAGTGTTTTCCGCTCTCTGATGGATCTGGACTCTGATCTGTGCTGGTTTATTCTCAATCAGCTCTACTGTCCTGTAGTTTATGATCCTCCTCATCCATTACTGCTGCCCGTCAAGCTGAGCGGAGCAAACAAACCCAGAAACCAGTTCACTGACAACATCCTCAAACTCCTGCAGGAGCTGGACGGAGAACCAGAGGATGCAGAACCAGAAAAAACAGACACAGACGCTTCATATGAAAGATAGCAGGCCTTCCTACAGTACTTCTCAATGATAGATTTAAAGGGGCAGTTCACTCAAAAATTATCAGAACCAGAGGACGGAGAACGAGAGGACAGAGAACCAGACACTTCACATGACATATAACAGACCGTCCTACTTCTCACTGCTAGATTTAGATTTAGCACTGCTAGAGGTAGTTTACTCAAAAATGAACATTTACTCACTATTTACTCTCCCTCAAGTGGTTATAAACATTTACGAGATTCTTTTTTTGTTGTTGAATACAAAACAAGATATTTGAAGAATGTTAGAAACCTGTAACCTTTGTTTTTCCTACTATGGAAGTCAATGGTTACAGGTTTCTAACATTCTTCAAAAGTCAATGGTTAACGTTTTCCAACATTTTTCAAAATATCTTCTTTTGTGTTAAACGAGCTAGATGGAGAAGCAAACAAACCAGAACCAGATGCTTCACATGACAGATAACAGGCCTAGATTTAAAGGAGTAGTTCACTCAAAAATGAACATTTACTGACTATTTATTCACCTTGTGGTGGTTATAAACATTTACGAGTTTCTTTTTTTTGTGGTTGAACACAAAAGAAGATATTTTGAAGAATGTTCGAAACCTGTAACCATTGACTTCCACTGTAGGAAAAACATATACAGTAGGTCAACATTTGAAGTGGATCAAAAAAAGTTTCAAAATTGTACCAAGACAAGATTGAGTGCTAAAAATATATAAAAAATTAAGTAAAGATATCTGTATCTGTGAGGCTGATTATCATCCATAAATATAAATTAAATTTTACAAACAGATTGATATGTAAAAATAAAATGTTAAATAATGATAAATATTGTGTTGTACATTGAGTGCTACTCGATAGTTTTAGGGCAAGTTTGATGCAAGGTTTTGAACCTCTTCAAATGTTGACTCTACTGTACTATGGAAGTCAATGGTTACCAGTTTACAACATTTTTCAATATATCTTCTTTTGTGTTTAACAGAAAAATAAACCTCAAACTCAAACAAAATGTGAAGGGTGAGTAAATAATGACTGTTTTCATTTTGGGTGAACTGTCCCTTTAAGACAACTGATTATTCTTAGTTTGTGATATTCATTTATTAATTTTTGACTAATTGTATGATTAACTTTTTCATATGATGCAGATTGATTTGTATATAATAAAACAAACTGTTTAGAAAATAAAATGTTTGTTCCTTATACAAAAAGTCAAAATGCCAATAAGTATTGTTAATTCTCTCTAAAAGAATAATACGTTTATTTTTTTGTCATTGAGAAAAATGGTTGTTCCTTAAAATAAAATTACAACTGACATATCTGACTAAATGTAATGTTACTATATTTACTGTTAATAAATACAGGATTATCAAAATCATTATTTCATTACATTATGGGCTACTTGGAATTGTGAAAAAAAGAATTAAATATAAATTGGGCTGCATGCTACAAGCTAAATGACATTTTCTGCCAAAAACTCCATACTCATTTTGTTGTTACTTTTCTAAAATAATGATTCATTATTATGGAATCTTTCAGAAGTATTATTTGTACGGGTTGTTTAATTTCTGCCAGGATGCCATAATTATTATAGGTATTGTTATTAATTTAAAATAATAAAATAGCATGCAGTCTTTAATAATAATAATAATAATAATAATAATAATAATAAGGCTATAATTATTATTTGGTAATTCTTTTTTGAGACAGAAATATGAGTTATTATTTTTCTAAGTTAGAAGCTACTTTTTGTCTTAAAGGGATAGTTCACCACAAAATTTTATTTATTCACAATTTACTCTCCCTCAAGTGTTTCTAAAACTTCATGAGTTTCTTTCTTCTGTTGAACACAAAAGAAGATAGTTTGAAGAAAGCTGAAAACCTGTAACCATTGACTTCCATAGTAAAACAAATACTATGGAAGTCAATGGTTACAGGTTTCCAACTTTCATCAAAATATCTTCTTTATGCCTTTTTTTCCTGTTAAACATTAAAGGCTTTAAACAAGTAAATAGTGAGTAGACTAAAGGATTACACAATTTTTTTGGAAGGTGAACGATCTCTTTAAGATGTTTCGTGAATATGGTCATTAATTGTTTGAGACTGAAATACAAGTTATTATTTTTTAGATTTTCTAAATGTTAGGAGATTTTTTTTTTTGCCCCCCAAAAATGATTTACTCACAATTTCTCCCTCTCCCTCAAGTGTTTCCAAAACTTCATGAGTTTCTTTCTTCTGTTGAACACAAAAGAAGATAGTTTGAAGAAAGCTGAAAACCTGTAACCATTGGCTTCCATAGTAAAACAAATACTATGGAAGTCAATGGTTACAGGTTTCCAACTTTCAGCAAAATATCTTCTTTATGTGTTTCTTCTGTTAAACACTAAAAGCTTGAAACATTCATTCATTTTCCTTCGGCTTAGTTCCTGATTCAGAATCAGAAAGAGCTTTATTGCCGGGTATGTTCACACATACGAGGAATTTGTTTTGGTGACAGAGCTTCTACAGTGCAACAGAATTACAGAGACAGGACAAAAAACAGATAATAAATATATTTTAAAAATAAAAGTAAATAGTGAATGCAAATATACAAATTGACAAGTGTATGTACAGGTACATTACTATATACAACGTTATATGGCAGCTGTTATGTGCAAATTAGCATGTAAAATATGTTGTTAAATAAGTGTTTATGTGTATAAAAAGTGTATAGCAAGCAGTGATGTTTGTTTCATGATTACTATCATTCAAGTGTTCATGAGATGGATTGCCTGAGGGAAGAAACTGTTTCTGTGTCGGGCCGTTCTGGTGCACAGTGCTCTGTAGCGTCGACCAGAAGGTAAAAGTTCAAAGAGGCTGGGTGTGAGGGGTCCAGAGTGATTTTGGCAGCCCTTCTGCTTGCTCTGGATAAGTACAGTTCTTGGAGAGTAGGGTGGATTGTACCAGTGATTCGCTCAGCAGTCCGAACTATTCGACGTAGTCTCCGGAGGTCGGATTTCGTAGCTGAGCTAAACCAGACAGTTATTGAAGTGCAGAGGACTGATTCAATGATGGAAGTGTAGAACTGTTTCAGCAGCTCCTTTGGAAGGTTTATCAGGGGTCGCCACAGCGGAATGAACCGCCAACTACTCAGAATTATTTTGTTGTGCTGAACTATCTCTTTAAGATGTTTTTTTTGTGAATTCGTTACCCTGTTGGTTGAGTCCGGTTGGTGTGGTCGCCGGTTCTCCCCTGACAGCCTAATAATAAATGTGGCTCCTGTGAGAGTCGCATTAAAGCTGCCTCATATGCTTTGTGTTAGCGAGCCTCCATGTTATCTGCACTGTACTCCGCTATTTATCCTGCTGCCAGGGCTGACAGACCTGCTATTATTCACCGGGCCCAAGCGCCGACGCGGCCGGCTAAACGTGCGCCATATGCGGCCTTAATGCAGTTTCCTCCCGGCCGCTTCTGATAAGAGCAGAAACATCATTACGGAGTCAAAGAGCTTGACATCAGCTTTGTTTGAGGGATTCACCGCCGCTGAAGACGACAAAGCAAATGGAAGAGACGAAATAATGAAGAATTGAGGTGATTTTTGAGGTTAAGTGGGGAGAGAAGCTTTGTGAGAGAAAAAGGCGGGGGAAAAAACGGCACGGTGAAGATTTTTAGTCAATTGATTATGATAGCAGCCATATCATCCTTTAATAATCGGCAAAATATATGCTAATTATATATTTTCAGTTTCTCATAGGTATCAGAATATAAATTACAGTATAAAATGATCTTGTCTGCCAGATGTTAGTTACTTCTCTAAAGCAATAATAACTATAGCCTATGGAATCTTTCAGAATGATTCATTTCATAGTTGTAGCTAGTACAGAGCTAGTAGATAACTACAAACGATCAATCAAATATACTAAAACAATGCTATAAAGAGTCAAAGCCCTTGACATCAGCTTTGTTTGAGGGATTTACCGCCGCTGAAGGCGACAAAGCAACTGGAAGAAACGAAATAATGAAGAATTGAGGTGATCTCACAAAGTGCTTTCTGAGAGAAAAAGGCGGGAAAAAAACAGCACGGTAAAAGTTTTTAGTCAATTGCCATATCATGCCAGACAATCAGGTATCTTCACCAATAATAGTAGGAAAACTGTAATTATACAAGTTTCATTCATTCATTTTCCTTTCAGCTTAGTCCCTTTATTAATCTGGGGTCGCCACAGCGGGATGAACCGCCAACTTATCCAGCATATGTTTTACGCAGCGGATGCCCTTTCAGCTGCAACCCATCACTGGGAAACACCCATACACCCTCATTCACACTCATACACTACAGACAATTTAGCTTACCCAATTCACCTATAGCACATGTCTTTGGACTTGTGGGGGAAACCGGAGCACCCGGAGGAAACCCACGCGAACACGGGTAGAACATGCAAACTCCACACAGAAATGCCAACTGACCCAGCTGAGGCTCGAACCAGCGACCTTCTTGCTGTGAGGCGATCGTGCTAACCACTGCGCCACCGTGACGCCCTATACAAGTTTCACATATTTGTTATTTGCTTGCCCTTATATTTTTTTAATAGTAAAATTGCAACCATGTTTTGTGGCACACTCACTGTATTTTCATTTGTATAACCAAAGTTTTACAACAAATACCATAAAACTATGGTAAGTTTGTGGTTACCATAGTCAACAATGCAAAAAAAAATTAAATAAAATGTTTAATATACATGTAACATTTCTTTTCAATTTAAAGTCAAATTGTTTCACAGAAATTATCCACTTTTATTCCCACAGTAATACTACACTGTAAAAAAAAAATATATATATATATATATGACAGATGTATGGTAACTTACTAAACCAGAAGTTAACACGTTAATACTAGCTATTTTAAGTCGGTTTAATGTAATTTCTGTAAAAATGACTCAAATTTAAGAACTTAATTATTTTAGTGTATTGGTCAAAATGTTTTTATTCGTTTTGTTTTTCACCAAATATTAATTTCTTAACTGCTTAAAAGATTATGAGGCTATTGTGTTGTCTTAAAACATGGCACATTCTTTGATATTTTGTTTTGTGAAAATGCTCTAAATTACAATGTGTTGTGAGCAATGATTTGTGTTTTATTTTGTAAACTCTGGCTTAATCATTGTTAAAATTGTAAGCATAACAAAAAAAGATGCAATGATTTTGACATCTTTATATTTATGTTCCTATTCAATATTCACATTTTAAACCATGTTTATGGGACTTTTATAAAATAAAATAAACATGTACATTTTACTGAAAACTTAGGGCGGCGCAGTGAGTAGCGCTGTCACCTCACAGCAAGAAGGTCGCTGGTTCGAGCCCCGGCTGAGGCAGTTGGCGTTTCTGTGTGGAGTTTGCATGTTCTCCCCGTGTTGGTGTGGGTTTCCTCTGGGTGCTCCGATCTCCCCCACAGTCCAAAGACATGCTATAGGTGAACTGGATGAACTAAATTGTCCGTAATGTATGAGTGTGTGTGTGTGTGTGTGTGTGTGTGTGAATGAGTGTGTATGGGTGTTTCCCAGTACTGCAGGGTCAATGTAAACACAAATAAACTGTAAGAATGAGCAAACCTGTAAAGGAAATATTTATATGATTTTTTTCATTCATTCATTCATTCATTCATTCATTCATTCATTCATTCATTCATTCATTTTCAACCGCTTTTCCGGGGCCGGGTCACGGGGGCAGCAGTCTTAGGAGAGAACCCCAGACTTCCCTCTCCCCAGACACTTCCTCCAGCTCCTCCGGGGGGATCCCGAGGCGTTCCCAGGCCAGCCGAGAGACATAGTCCCTCCAGCGTGTCCTGGGTCTTCCTCGAGGCCTCCTCCCGGTGGGACATGCCTGGAACACCTCCCTAGGTAGGCGTCCAGGAGGCATCCGAAACAGATGCCCGAGCCACCTCAGCTGACTTCTCTCGATGTGGAGGAGCAGCGGCTCTACTCCGAGCTCCTCCCGGGTAACAGAGCTCCTCACCCTATCTATAAGGGTGCGCACTGCCACCCTGCGAAGGAAACTCATTTCGGTCGCTTGTATCCGAGATCTTGTCTTTTCAGTCATGACCCAAAGCTCATGACCATAGGTGAGAGTAGGAACGTAGATAGACCGGTAAATCGAGAGCTTTGCCTTTCAGCTCAGCTCCTTCTTTACCACAACGGACCGGTACATTGACCGCATTACTGCTGCCGCTGCACCAATCCGCCTGTCAATCTCACGTTCCATCCTTCCCTCACTCGTGAACAAAACAAATGGTGCAATTCACTTAGTGATTTTAACTACTTTTCTTCCAAAAACTGCAGTGAAATGGGTTTAAACCTATTTTATCTAGTAGTCAGGGTCACTTAAAAACAAACATCAATTGAAAGAATGAGCAAACCTATAATGGAACATTTCTTATGATTGCTTAAATATAGGGAAATGATCAAGTTCAAGAATGTTTGGGGTTATTTTAGCTTTTAATAAAAATACAGTAAAATAACAAACAAATGAAGACATCTATAGTTAGGATCACTTTAAACCAAAATGAGCGTAAAGGAAAGAAAGAGCAAATTGAAATAAAATAGAAACGCATTTTCATAGAAAAAGAATTTGTAAATCACACACACACACACACACACACACACACACACACACACACACACAC
>CAIGQV010019150.1:623615-645514 GCA_903798115.1 Danio jaintianensis | reverse complement strand
ACACACACACACACACACACACACACACAGATAGACACACATGTACACACACATGCACACTCAAACACACACAAATATTTGAACAGACACACGCACTCTCACACACACAGGCACGGACATACTCTCTCTCACACACACACACTCTCTCTCTTTCTCTCTCACACACACGCATGCACACACACAGACTCATGAACACACATATACACACGACCACTCAAACGCACAAAAATATTTGCACACTCATATACACTCTCTCATTCTCACACAGAGACATGTACACACACACATTCTCTTTCTCTCTGACACACACTCTATTTCTCTCTCTCACACACATGCACACTCAAACACACAAAAATATTTGCACACGCACTCTCTCTCTCACACACACACATGCACGCACATGCTTTCACACATACACACACACACAGCCTCCAGCGCCTCAACCAGCAAGAGTCGAGCAAGTTACAAACAATCACCTTTAGCCCAGCAGAGCATGTTGTTGTGTTTGCATGCTCCAGTTATTTGCCCTGAAAACACACACACACACACACACACACACACACACACACACACACACACACACACACACACGCACAGCATGTATTTTTACATTCTCTAACTGAGCAGCAGACGAGCACAGCCGTGAAGGAACACAAAAGACACATTGATGGAGGAAATGGAGAGGAAAGGACACACATCACACACTTACAGACATCACACACTTACACACATCACACACTTACACACATCACACTTACACTGATTTTGGTGGCATCCTTTGACATCTCGTTCTGTGGCATCACCTGCAATCAAACAAATAAAAAACTAATAAATGAATAAATCATAGATCATATTGACAGATTCAGAACTACATAATAATAATAAATTACATTGTATTCTAAAAATATATATTAAAGATATTTTAATATAACATTCTTTTTTATTATGTTTTAATCACAATAATACTATAATAGTTTAACAATATAAATATTAAACAACATAATATAATATTTAAACAAAGCCTACATTGTATGATCAGTAATAGTCATCGATCATATTAACAGATTCAGAACTATATAATAATAATAATAATAAATTATATTATAAATTATATAATATATTTTTATAATATACTAATTTTATAATATACTAATAGACTATTAAATATAATATACTTTCAGAACTATATAATAATAATGATAATAATAATAATAAATTATATTATAAAAAATAAGATTAAAAGATTCTTTTTTTTTTTATTCAGTTTTAAATCACAATAATCACATTAATACTATAATATTTCAATAATATGAATAATAAACAATATCATATATTTAAACAATGCCTACATTGTATGATCTACAAGTCATAGATCATATTAACAGATTCAGAACTATATAATGATAATAATAATAATAATAATAAATTATATTATAAAAAATAAGATATTAAAAGATTCTTTTTTTTTTTTATTAAGTTTTAAATCACAATAATCACATTAATACTATAATATTTCAATAATATAAATATTAAACAATATAATATTTAAACAAAGCCTACATTGTATGATCTACAAGTCATAGATCATATTAACAGATTCAGAACTACATAATAATAATAATAACTATAATAATAATAATAAATTATATTATAAAAAATAAGATATTAAAAGATTCTTTTTACTTTTTTACTAAGTTTTAATCACATTAATACTATAATATTCCAATAATATAAATATTAAACAATATAATATATATTTAAACAAAGCCTACATTGTATGATCTACAAGTCATAGATCATATTAACAGATTCAGAACTATATAATAATAATAATAATAATACTAATAATAATAAATTATATTATAAAAATATATACGATTATATTATAACATTCTTTTTTATTAAGCTTTAATCACAATAATCACATTAATACTATAATATTTCAATAATATGAAACCACAGATACAGGGAGCGTTTCAAAGTCATGTCGATCAGCTGGTTTGTCTATAAGCTGACATACGAGCGATCCGCTGATGAATCACGGCTTTAAAACGCTCCAGTGTCCCTGTATCTGTGGTTACACTCAGTAAACAGCGGTGAGTTTGGTGAACTGATGACCTTCACGACCAATCACAGTCATTTCTGTTGAGCACGTGAACACAATGGCAAATCAGCGCTGTTTAAGAACGCGCTCAACAGCGCGCTCACCAGCGCTCAAATGTCAGCGAGAAATGAACATTTTTAAAACTTCAGTATGGATTGGTACAGAATTCCAGTATCGAGACAACCCTACAAAAATTATTAAAATAATAACAACACTGAAAAGACTCAAATACAATCATTTAGAATCAGTTCACTATAGTTAATACTATAGTACGCTGGAGCATTCATTAACAAAGTGTTGTAGATACTATAATATACACAGAACGATACACTTTACTATAGTATGGTTCAAAAACACTATAGTATTAACTAAGGCTGCACGATATTACAAAAATCTGACGTTGCGATATTTTGATTTGATGTGATATACATTGCGATATGAATACAATTTCACCTAATTATTTGAATAGCTCTATTTGGGTAGATTTCATTAATTTCAGATGGACTGGGATGATCAAGTCTTTTTCAATGCAGCGCGTCTGCATGAAATATAAGAAATTACAAGCATATATAAACACGACAGAGCAAAAATAAAAAGGTTTTCTGTGGAGCGTAACAGTATTCAAGTACAGAAATTGAACAATCGAATGTAAAGTAACACGCTCATCATCATTGTATAAATATATATTTTTAGTTAATATTTAAAATATCTTTATTAGTGGTACGGTGGCGCAGTGGTTCGCACTGTCGCCTCGCAGTAAGAAGGTCGCTGGTTCGAGTCCCGGCTGGGTCAGTTGGCACTTCTGTGTGGAGTTTGCATGTTCTCCCCGTGTTGGCGTGGGTTTCCTCCAGGTGCTCCGGTTTCCCCCACAGTCCAAACACATGCGCATATAAATTGGCCGTATAGTGTATGTGTGTGTGAGTGTGTGAATGTGAGTGTATGGGTGTTTCCCAGTACTGAGTTGCGGCTGGAAGGGCATTCGCTGCGTAAAACATATGCTGGAATAGTTGGCGGTTCATTCCACTGTGGCGACCCCTGATTAATAAAGGGACTAAGCCGAAAAGAAAATGAATGAATGAATGAGTTCAGCCCTAGTACTTACTATAAATTACTATAGTACTTTTTTAATGTGGCAACTTACCAAATCTTGACCTAAGCACAAACCCTTTATAGCTGAGATACTGCATGCTGTCCAGTATTTGAGTTGAATTCAATTACAGAGAGTACAAAAAAATTTATATCTGACCAACAGACACATAACGAGGCTTGTGATTGTGCTGGAATAAGATGTTTTTTTTCTCCTCCACGTGCTCTTAACTGGCCTCCGCTGGTCCTCAGGAGTCCTTCATGAATAAAACATGATGCAAAGGTGAGCAAGACTTTCTCCGTGACCCTCTTTTCATCCCTCCATCCAATTAAACAGCATCTCCACATCACAGCAGGAGCCCTCAAATCGCTCTCTACCTCTCTCTCTTACACTCTGTCTTTATGACTCTATAGCTCTCTCTCTCTCTCTCTTAATTCAATTCAATCCACTTTATTGGCAGGACATACATGGGTACATATTGCCAAAGTGTACATAAGCGGGGGGGGGGGGAAGAAATAATGACAAAAATAGTAGTAATAACAATATTGATGGAAATAATAACAACAGTAATAATCTATAATAAAATAGAAAGGAATATATACAGTATAGGTGGCGCGTTGGCGCAGTGGTTAGCGCTGTCGCCTCACAGCAAGAAGGTTGCTGGTTCGAGCCTCGGCTGGACCAGTTGCCATTTCTGTGTGGAGTTTGCATGTTCTCCCCGTGTTGGCGTGGGTTTCCTCCGGGTGCCCCGGTTTCCCCCACAAGTCCAAAGACATGCGCTATAGGGGAATTGAATAAGCTAAATTGTCCGTAGTGTATGAGTGTGTGAATGAGTGTGTATGGGTGTTTCCCAGTGATGGGTTGCAGCTGGAAGGGCATCCACTGCGTAAAACATATGCTGGATAAGTTGGCGGTTCATTCCAATGTGGCGACCCCAGATTAATAAAGGGACTAAGCCAAAAAGAAAATGAATGAATGAATATACAGTATACATGTAAAACAATAAAATACATACATATATATTTATTTACATTTATATTTATACAGATGTGTTCAGTCCTTTACCTCTTAGTTTGTGGCATTTATATATTTATAATGGGCTACTAGATACGCAGTGGGTCCTTCACCTAGTAAAATTTGTAATCTCTCTCACTCTCTCTCTCTCTTCAATTCAATTCAATTCAATAATTGCTTTATTGGCATGACAAATGTTACAAATGTATTGCCAAAGCATTTATAAAGTTTACATTAAAAAGAACATACATATATATAAAAAAAACATAGAAAACATAGTAAATAGTAGTAGTAGTAGTAGTAGACAAAATAAAAATTAAAGCTGCAAGCAGCGATGAAAGGGACCTCGCACCCAGGCTCACCGCCGCCCGGTGGCCTTAGGATGACAGAGAACAGCGGACAATAATATTTTAAGCCGATATATATTAAAAAACATGAGAAAATCACTGATTTATGCCAAACTTCCTTCTGTCAGCAGGTGGCGCTATGGCTGTGACTCAATATTGGCATGTAGATGTCTTCAGGAGAGGAATCTCATCGAACCTGTGTATTTTCAGGCAGATCAGACATTGTTTGGCTGAGTTATATGTGTTTCCCCCTCCATGGCGAAGCATCACACTTTCTCAGTCCGCCACGGACACGCCCTTCGGCGAAAACTCTAGATCTTCACAATTTAACATCACAAAGGCCTTTGGACTAAACTAATGGAACATGGATTCGATGTGATAAAATTTGTAGGAGGAGTTTGTTAGACCCTCAAAATCGCGATTCATTCCGGAGAAGAAGAAGAAGAAGAAGAAGAATAAATGGAGCAATTCCAATAGGGCCTACCCACCGTTCCGGTGCTCGGTCCCAAATAAAATGAATAATAATAATAATAATTAAATAAAGAAATTAATAAAATAAAATAAAATACAAATTAAAATAATAATCACAATAATAATAATAATACTAATAATAAATTAGAATAAACTGTACATTTAACAATCAACATTTTTGGATAAAACAGTAAGATTAAATAATAATAATTAGGGCGTCACGGTGGCGCAGTGGGTAGCACAATCGCCTCACAGCAAGAAGGTCGCTGGTTTGAGCCCAGGCTGGGTCAGTTGGTATTTCTGTGTGGAGTTTGCATGTTCTCCCCGTGTTGGCGTGGGTTTCCTCCAGGTGCTCCGGTTTCCCCCACAGTCCAAAGACATGCAGTACAGATGAATTGAATAAGCTAAATTGGCCGTAGTGTATGTGTGTGAATGCAAGAGTGTATGGGTGTTTCCCAGTGTTGGGTTGCGGTTGGAAGGGCATCCACTGTTTAAAACATAAGTTGGAGGTTCATTCCGCTGTGGCGACCCCTGATTAATTAAGGGACTAAGCTGAAAAGAAAATGCCGAAGGATTGCACATTACATAAACAATGAATAAAAATCAGCGACTGATTATATAAGATATACAGTTGAAGTCACAATTAACTAAACTGAACTTCAACTCTGAAATCTGGACTTTACTAGAACTATGTTAAGCTGCTTTGACACAATCTGCATTGTAAAAAGCGCTATATAAATAAACATGAATTTAATTGAATTATTCGCCCTCCTGTGAATGTTTTTTTACTTGTTCAAATATTTCCCAAATGATGTTGAACAGATTCAGGAATTTTTCACAGTATTTCCTATAATATTTTTTCTTCTGGAGAAAGTCTTATTTGTTTTATTTCGGCTAGAATAAAAGCAGTTTTTAATTGTTTTAAACCCATTTTAAGGTCAATATTATTAGCCCCCTTATGCAATATTGTTTTGGATTGTCTACAGAACAAACCACTGTTATACAATTGTTACAGTCACCAGCAATCTAGTTACTGCGGATTGCTGGAGAACTACAAATCTGCCAGCAAATGGACTACAAATCCTGTCATGCAACTCACACCTGTTCTGGTTTCCCCTGATGACACACACACACACACACACACACACACACACACACACACACACACACACACACACACACACACACATTCCTGTATGACAGTGGTAGTGAGGACCGGGTAAATTAACCTATGAACTGAGGACCACCATTTCTGGCACAGCTACAAGTAAATGTTTACTATATTTGAACAGTAGATGTCTCCAGGATTAATGTTATCACCTCAGATTCTTTTAAAAAACAAAGGAAAAGAAAAAGTTTTTAACCAGCGGTGTGAGGACATTTTCATGCGGCGCTTTTGAGTTAATTCCTGATGGGGGCGCCATTGAGTTCATTCCATTCCATGAATTGTATTAAGTATAATATTAATACATTAATATATTTTATTATGTTTTATATTAATATTTTGTTTTATTACACTAAATATTTAGTTTGTTTTAATGTGGACAGATCTGAGTCATTATTGAACTGAAACAACAGCAGCAGAATAGTGACTCAAAGAATCTTTACAAACGCAATCAATTTTATTGCATCACTAAGCATTTTTCTGGTTATCACCAAGGAGCTGCCTGAGAAATGCCAAAGGACAGCAATGTGATTTTTAAATTGATGCTCATAAACATGCTACTTTGACATTTCCTTTCAAGTGTTCTTGATAGACATTAACAACTGTTACTGTGGAAGGAACAGAGAGAAGAAAAAAAGAGAGAACAGAAAGGGACAGGGTTGGAAAGGATTAGTTTACTTCCAGAACAAGTTATTGACAGATGTGCTCTGGATATCCAAGGAGTGCATGTCTTGCTTTCCTCAGTTTAACTTAATTGAATAATATTTCTTTAAAACTGAAGAAAGAAAGATCTTTGATGGCAAGGGGTGAGCGCATTTTCTATACACCATTTTACTGGATGTAAACTTATCCTTTTAAAACTGAAGCATTCTCCAAGCAGATCTCTGTTTGAGGGTAACGATAGTGTTGTAGACAAAGTGTGTAATGTTCTTCCATGTTCGCTCTCTGAGGGTGTTTTCTTCAGCTTATGCAGGTGGCTTTACCTGGAGCTCTCTGATATGAAGTTACTGAGATGTTTACTGACCGCCCTTCTCTCTTCATCACTCCACACTCGTTTGGTTATCGTGGTGGTCTCTACAACTGACAAGGAAGACAAAATTAATTGTATAACCATAAAAAACAGACCAAAATCTACCTTTTTTTAAAACTGCTTTTGCTCGACTTGTAAATGCAATTTTATCCTTAAACTTTTCTCCCAAAGATGTTAACTATGTGTCAGAGCTAATCAATTAATAAATTAAAGGGTTAATGATATTGGAAATCAAATTAGCTTTGACCTTTTGGCATATAAATCATGATCCAAGAGTTCAATATTGTACAGCACACTGAATCATGATACTAGGTCACCACTCTAAGCCAAATATCAAATTCCTGGACTGTTCCCTGACTTAGACATATAACGGTATTACATTAAATGTGTAAAAGAGCAGAGCACACTAACGCAAACAATCCCCATGTGGAGAAGAAGCATGGCAAAAGGAGGATGACTGACAATTTATCCAAAGATTTGGAACATTTTTAATTGTCCTGAACCAAGATGAGGGACTTCTGGTGGAAGATTCACTCTGTGTGAGACACGAGGACACAAAGTGGCAGAAAAACACAGGAACACGTCTAACATGTTCAATTTCATGACCCCCATTCAGGGAGATAAAGGTAAGTTTACTGCTCATTTCCATCTTTAACATTAATTAAAAACAACCAGTTGAAGGACAGGATGTTAAAAATTGTTTAAAGCTTGCTTGTTTTAGCGTAGTTTAACGTGTGTCACATATAATAAATCAAATATAATAATTTTTAAAAGATGTAGTGTGAAATAATAATTTAGATTGTAAGCTGATGATGGACGCTGTCTGCCACACAGTGCAAATGAACTTGCTGCTTATACATGTCCACCTCACTAAATTAGCGGACTGGTTGGCTTGTTCAGAAAACAGACAGTAAATTAGTACGTGCCAGTAATGCTCATTTAAATAAGATGTTTTTTGTATATTTGCCTATTTTCAGAGTTCATTATTACTTTTACACTGCAAGAAAGCTGCAAATAAAGTGGGAAACTTCATCTCAGCATTATCATTGTGTAGGCCTGTCATAATAATCAATATATCGACTTATCGTGCAATACTTGACCACAACAACAATTTTTGCCATTGCAATATATATTTACAAATTCGCAAATAACGTTAAAGCCATTTTACAATGACATTTACATTCTTCCTCACCGCTGTCAAAGTTTATATTGGACATTTACCTAACAGGACATTTAATAGTGTATATATATATAATAGGACATTTACCTCTTTAACATCAAATTATAGAAGCTAAATACCTTAAGGATGATAAGTATTTTAAAGTGTTTATGGCTGTTTGCATTATTATGCTTTTATATAGTCATTATAACATATAATCTCAAAATGACAATAATATCGCTTATCACTACAATTTCTGTGACAATATATCACTCAACAAAAATTCCTTATCGTGACAGGCCTATCATTGCGTCTTGCAGCAGGACTATTGTAGAACTAAATAATTATATATTTTGGAATGTATATATTTGTAGCATATTTAATCAAACAATTAATGTCTGGTCTCTTTGTGCCATACAGCAGTCCTGGATCATCAGCCCTGTCACGGTCACACAAGGAAGTGTAAACTTCAAGGGTGTTTATTCAAGTGATATGCACAATAGTAGTTAGGTGAAGTAGGTGAATGGTGTGGAAGAAGGTGAGTGATCTCACAAGCACACACAGTTCAGCAGCTCAGTTCAGTTCAACGGCTATTGCCAACATAAGAACAGTCACTTCCCTTATATCGTTGCTTTGGCATTCACAGTAGGAGGACATCCATGGAAGAGCGCAGGAGAAGACAGGAGAGAAGACGAAGGGGACCATACGAGTCTGAGTCCAGCCGATGACTGAGTGAGTGAGGTGAGTATTTGAAGTGTGTGGTGATTGCAGGTGCAGGTGATGGTGATTAGTATTCAGGTGAGGGTTCACGGGTGTGGTGCGTGGTGGATGGTGAGTGAGAACGAGCAGCAGGTGTGACAGTACCCCCCCCCTCTACGGGTGACTCCAGGCACCCTGGACCGGCGGCGGGGAGCTGGGCGATTTGGGTGTCGGTGGTGGAATTCCTCGAGGAGGGTCAGATCTCCTCGGGACCGAATCCTTCCCAGTCTATGAGGTACTGGATTTGGCAGTTCCGCCACCGGGAGTCGAGAACTTCTTGGACTCGGTAGATGTTGTCACCGAGGACTTCGGTTTGTTCTGGAGGGAGAGGCGGTTCCGGTTCTGTGGAAGGAGGGAGAACTGGGTCAGTGTGAGGTTTGAGTAGAGAAACATGGAATGTGGGGGAGATTCGGTAAGAAGGAGGCAGGTTGAGACGGTTGGACCGTGGGCGAAGTGGAGGAAACCCATAAATGTTTTTTGGGGGTAAAATTGGCCCCAGCTGGCGATGGCACTTGCTGCTCATTCCACCAATACATTAATGCGGGTATCTCCTTTACGCCTGTCTCCTGTTTGTCAGCCTAGGCCGCAGTCAATTCCCAAAATGGCTGCCACAAGTCCACCCAAATACAAGATGGCCGCTGCGAGTTCTTCAGGTCACAAGATGGCCGCCTCCAGTTTCCCAGCTCACAAAGTGGCCGCAGCCAAGGCGCCAGCTCACACGATGGTCATCACCAATTTGCTTACAAGATGGCTTCCTGTCCTAAGTATTTTCCTGTCATGGTTCCAGTCAAGATTTTGTCCCTGAAGTGTCATCGACTGAGTTACAAGAATAGCCACCACCACCTGAGTTGCCAGAGCTGCTGCCACCACCAGAGTTATTACTGCCAGAGCTGCCTTCACCACCTCCGGATCCACCGAGCGCCCAGGATCATCAAAAAAACCATACTACAGCAGTGAGGGGCTGTAATAATCCACTACGCTCAATTAATTATGGACAATTGATAATTCCCAGGATATCAAAATCAACTGTAGGCGTTAGATATTTCTCATATCTGGCACCTAAACTCTGGAACAGCCTTCCCAGCACAGTTCGGGAAGCAGACACACTCTGTCAGTGTAAAACTAGATTAAAGACACATCTCTTCGCATTAGCATACACATAAAACACAAACGCTTTTGAAATACAAATCCTCTAAAGGATTGTTAGGCTGCATTAATTAGGGCAACCGGAGCCGGGAACACTTCCCAAAAGACATTATAATTTGAACAGCATCTGCGCTATGTTAGTCTATTTCTCCTTATCCCAAGGTCTCCATTATCCTAGACCAGGCCGTATCCTGAGCAGCTGCTGTGGTGGTCATGGAGGAGTGAGGAGCGTGAGACTTATCCCTGAAAGACCCC
This sequence comes from Danio jaintianensis, assembly GCA_903798115.1. Lineage (NCBI taxonomy): Eukaryota > Metazoa > Chordata > Actinopteri > Cypriniformes > Danionidae > Danio > Danio jaintianensis. The sequence goes on along the minus strand of CAIGQV010019150.1, from coordinate 634,977 downwards.
AGTGACAGACGAGTCTCTGCATTGATCCCGTGGGCCAGCCTGAACACCCACCAGTGACCCACTCACACCTGCAGTTCTCCACTATGGACGTCCAGCGTTCTCCAGCCTCTGGTGCCTAGACTGCAGCTCTGCACAAGAAGTTTGGCCAGAAGAGAAATGGTCGTGCCCAACTGAGCCTGGTTTCTCTCTAGGTTTTTTTTCCCTCTCTTTCGTCAATTGGTGAAGTTTGTTCCCTGCCACTGTCGCCGCTGGCTTGCTTGGTTGGGGACTTGTGGGGCTGTGCATAGATGGATTTGCTCTTCAGTGTTTGAACTTTCAGCAGTGAAATTTAAACCACACTGAACTGAACTAAACTGAACTTCAACTCTAAAAACTGGACTGAAGCAGTTTCAATTTACTAGAACTTCTATGTTAAGCTGCTTTCACACAATCTACATTGTAAAAGCGCTACAGAAATAAAGATGAATTAAATCAAATCCTCTTGAATACCCTTAATGGTGGGCGCCAAATCCTGAATTCCCTGAATGGCGGGCGCCAGATTTCCTTCCTGAGTCCTCAGAGTGAGCGCCAGATCCTCTTGAATCCCCTAAATGGTGGGCACCAGATCCTCCTGAATTCCCCGAATGGCGGGTGCCAGATCCTCCTTTATCCCACAAATGGCCAGAGCCTCCATCAAAGTCCCACAAATGGCCACAAATGGTTGTTGATGCCATCTGAGCTCCAAGAGTGGCTGCCGCTAGAGGTACAGATGCAAGAGCTGTCGATGCAGCTGCCTGATCTGCTAATGCCTCCTGATCTACCTATGTGTTCTGGTCCAAAGTCTCCTTACCCACTGGGGTTGTCTGACCCACCAGTGCCTCCTGACCCACTGGGGATGTCCGATCCACTAGAGCCTCCTGACTCACTGGGGTTGTCTGACCCACCAGTGCCTCTTGATCCACAGCCTCCTGACCCACTGGTGTTGTCTTAGCCGCCAGTGCCTCCTGACCTACTGGGGTTGTCTGACCAACCAGTGCCTCTTGATCCAGAGCCTCCTGACCCACTGGTGTGGTCTTAGCCGCCAGTGCCTCCTGACCTACTGGGGTTGTCTGACCCACCAGTGCCTGCTGAATTAGAGCCCCCAGATCCACCGCAGCTCCACGCCCAAGATCCCTCGCAGCTCCACTCTCCAGAGCTTCCTCGGCTCCACGCTCCATGGCATCATCAGCTCCACTCTCCAGGCCCTCCCTGGCTCCAGGGCCTCCGCGGCTCCATGCTCCAGGGCCTCCGCGGCTCCACTCTCCAGGGCCTCCGCGGCTTCACTCTCCAGGGCCTCCGCGTCTTCACTCTCCAGGCCCTCCTCACCTCCGCAGCTCCGTACTCATCTCCGCTGCTTTAGCTGACCTCCGCAGCTCCACACTCACCACTGCAGCTCCATGCTCCAGGCTCACCTCCATAGCTCCAAGCTCACCTCCGCAGCTCCACGCTCCTGGCTCTCCTCGGCTCTATTCTTCAGGGCCTCCGCTGCTCCACTCTCCAGGGCCTCTGCGGCTCCACGCTCCAGGGCCTCCTCACCTCTGCAGCTCCACACTCACCTCCGCAGCTCCACGCTCACCTCTGCAATTCCATGTTTACCTCCGCAGCTCCCCGTTTACCTCCGCAGCTCATGCTCACCTCCACGCTCACCTTCGCAGCTCCACGTTCACCTCTGCAGCTCCACTTTGTTGATGTAACTACCTTTGGTTAAGAGAGCAAAGTGTAATACACTTGACCTACATAAAAAGTATATTTCTATTACAAGCTAAAGTAGATTGAAGCAGATTGTATAGCCCCATTAAATTGTATAGCTATGTCAAGCTCGAGACTTCTGAATCTGACTCTTCGTTTACATCAAGCTGTAAGTAAAATGCATACTTATTAAATAATTAAAGAGACAATTTACCATCATTTTGAAGATGTGCTGTCTGACTTCCCAATACCAAATACGTTTAATAGTAATTAACAAAACAAAAACATAACACAATTTCAGCCCAATGCAGTTCTCATTTGCACCACAATAATTTTGAGGAACTAGAAACAGACTGAAATAAGAAATAGATCTGAAACCTGTCTAAAGTCAATGGTGAAATGTTTGGTATTTAAACTGTATGTTCATAATATACTTTGCTTATTACATTTACAAGGACCTGCAAAAAAACACAGACATTTTTCAAATTTAAAAATTAAAAAGATTGAAACGCAAAATATTACTATTATATAAAAATGGCTCGTTGATTGTCAGTGTATCAGAATTAGCCTACAACACAACGTGAGTGAAGACATAAACAGTAGGCCAAGTGCAGGTTTTGTTTTTCTTATCAAAGTTTAACTGTTCTTTTTTTTTTATGTGCAAATATTGCATTTATTTTTAAATGCTTTTCCATGAATTAATCTGGATATGATTTATAATATTTTAAAACAAGGCCAGCTATTTTTAATTTATAGGACTTCTTTTATCAAAACCCTTACAGAACTCTCCTATGTGTTAAAATAAATTTGTATATCTTTATTTTAAAGTGCTAATGCGCATGTATGTGTGTGTGTATATATATATATATATATATATATTCTTTATATTTTATTCCCAGAAATTGACATTGTTGTGATGGCTTCTTTTTGGGATCGTTTAGAGCTCTCTGAATCTGCACTGAAACAGCTTTTTTTAGCCCTCAATCCATTGAGCACCATTTAAGTCCACTGTATGTAGAAAAATCCTGTAATGTTTTTCTAAAAACCTTAATTTCTTTTTGACTGAATGAGGAAAGACATGAACATCTTGAATGTGTGGGGATGTGCAAATTGTTAGGAAATGTATATTCTTAAAATATACTTATCCATTAACATTAACTACTGCATTACAACAATAAATTGTGTATGTTAATGCACACTACAGTTAACACTGTAAATTAAACAAATTTCTCTATTTGATCTGTTTGGTTTTTTGCAACAGTCTTTTAAAGTAGTTCAGCATAAGCCTGCAATATAAAATGTTGGGGGAAATTTAAGTATGAATACTTTTACAAAGCACTGTACATTAATGTTACCAAATGACAACATATTATAAATATTACCACATTTTACTAACATGTTCATTAGAGCATATTTTTCCATATGTGTTCAAAATTAAAATTAAAAGCTAGCCTTTATAACAATAGGAAACTTCTGTCACTGCAGTTATGAAATTTGTATCTGTACATTAGATAAATGATAATTAATACAAGTAAGTGTTGAAAAGCTTATATCAAATTCACAATCTGTATTAGACTGCAGTCTAGGCAACTGTGGTGACTTAACTATGGAGGACTAGAAATGACTTCAGTATAGATAAATATATGTGACCGTGTCGGTGAAAGCCCAGCTAAAGTCACATAATCTAGTTCAGTGAAAAAAAAAAAAAGCACAAAAGGTGTATAGCCATAAAAATGCCAAAAAATGCAATTTCTGTTTGTTGCAGTGAATAACAGACTAAAAATGTTTTAGTCTACCTGTTATATGCCTATACTGTATTAAAGTATTAAATGCTACAGCACACTGTAACTATCATCAAAATTAGATCAACCCAGAAAGAGGTTGGGATTTTATATTTTACGTATTTATCAATATTACATTTATATTTATATTACTTATATATATTTCTTAACAATTTCAACTGATATTTGATTGTACAAATAAAGCTGTTTTACCATGCCCAATAGTTTATTTATGCTCTTTGGACCTACACATCAAAACAGTTTGATCTGTTTTACAAAACTTTGAGAATTTTCCCATAATGGGAGAATCTCAGCTTTAATTACGTATATGACACATAGTCAGGATAATTATGGTTCAGTTATGTTGCAGTTTTAAATATAAACTTCTTTAAATTGGATTTTCTCAAAAAGATGATTTTCTGAGTCTGAAACTAAGCATTTTTTACATGGCCTAACTCAGTCAATCTTTAAAAAAAAATCAAGCTTATATTTTCATAGAACATTTTTTACATGGCGTAAAATGATTTTATACCAAATCACAAAAAAGACTTTAGGCAGGTTTTCAGAGAGTGTCTCAAATAAATGAATAAATATATAAATGTGGAAATAAATGAATAAAGAAAGAATGAAATACATAATATAAGTGAAAATACATGAATAAATATAAATAACTGAAGATTCATTCATTCATTTTCTTTTCGGGTTAGTCCCTTTATTAATCTGGGGTCACCACAGCGGAATGAACCGCCAACTTATCCAGCATATGTTTTACACAGCGGATGCCCTTCCAGCTGCAACCCATCACTGGGAAACATCCATACACACCCATTCACACACATACACTACGGACAATTTAGCTTACCCAATTCACCTGTACCGCATGTGTTTGGACTGTGGGGGAAACTGGAGCACCCGGAGGAAACCCACGCCAACACAGGGAGAACATGCAAACTCCACACAGAAACGCCAACTGACCCAGCCGAGACTCGAACCAGCGACCTTCTTGCTGTGAGGCGAACGTGCTACCCACTGCGCCACCGTGCAGCCACAATAACTGAAGATAAATAAGAATATTAATTATTTATTAATGTATACATTTATTTATTTATTAATTTAATTATGTGTTTTACATAAGTAAATATATAAATGCTGAAATAAATTCATATATTAAATAAAGGAATTTTAACTCACAAAGACTCACGCTGGTTTTAAAAAAATCCCTCATTTTTATAATGATTTAATATTAAAAAACTATATTTAAATTTATTTGTATTATGATATCACTTTGTATTATTTATTTAGAAAATTGCCTCTTATTACACCTTAATTACTAAAGACTACTGAAAGATTGTGTAAAGGTGCATACCTCTGCTGACTTTGTTTCTATGGTGCAATTCTCTGCTTCCGTGGTGCACATCCTTGCTCCCAGTACCTGTTTACCAAAGAGAAGATTGAAAAAGTATATATTTTATATATTAGTAATGATATACATTTATTAAATCTAGCTAAAGACTACAATTAGCAAGCTATATAGTACTACTGGACATGTTTTACAGCACTTTATAATGTTTCAGCATCAGTAATCTACATGAAAAAGCTCATGAGTTTAAAGATAAAGCAGTGTAATATGGCATGCAGGTGTATAGTGATATTCTCCCCCTCCCTGAACTACACAGTGCTCCTGAGTTCCAGAGGCGCCACCGCACCCCTCCCCCTCCCCCCTCTCTAAACTTACTAACATCAGGCCCAAACAACAGGCCAAGCACGCAAATTAGAGAGACACCAAACACTTACAGATATATATAAACCTTTACTTGATGTTAATTTACCAATAAACATATTGGCCTACTGCTACATTAAACTAACATTAAAATTACCACAAGAAATCCCCATTCTTAATGAATATAAATATGAATGAATATAAATATGAATATAAAAATGTTATAGAGTCATATTGATTAAGTCTTAACTGATATTTAAGCCAAAATGATATAAACATGTTGTGCCAGATGAGTTAATGAGAGGCCGAGCCATTAAAAACATCAGATTTTGCCTACACAATCACCAAACTGGCGTAATAAATAATTCAAATGGGTGAAATTAATTTTAAAAGTCTTACCTTTAATGCAGACGCTTCACATTTGTTGTGGTGGGATCGCAGTCGCTCCATTCTTCTTTTCAATCTTTCCAGATCCATTTTCTGACCTAATGAACTCAGTCAGACTCTGAGCTGCAGGTGCGGTGGGGGAGGGGTGGGCGTGGCCTTCAATTAAGCCCGCAGTGGGGGATGGGCAGCGCACACACTCATGGCCTAATTGAAGAGCTTGCTTCATGATACTCTCCAGTGTTTAAAGCATTACTTGTTCATTGAAGCTCATATTAACCATACAACTACTGTTTTACTTAAATTAACACTACAATGCATCAGTTACAATGAAAGAAAGCTTTTTAAAATTATTATTGTTAAAATAATAATAATAGTAATAATAATAGTAATAATAACCATCATTATTAGTTAACTTAAATGCCAAAACACTAAGACAATTACTATATTATATTAAAATTTAGGTATTTAGCAGACACTTTTATCTAAGTGACTTTCAAATAAGTACAAAGAAACAACTTACTAAAATAAACTCACAAAAAGTGCACTGTCAGGTCTTAGCATTACAACAGTACAGAGCAAGGTTTGTATATAATAAACAAAGCTACACCACTACTTATAAAGATATATGAGTTATACTTATATAGGGGGTTAGGGGTTACATGTTAAATTATTTGTATGTTTTATCATTTTAAAAGTCAAAATATTAATGTGTTGTCAGATATATATAGTTCATTTAAGGTTCCAACTTTTTATTGTGCATCATTTTATATCTGGTGGTGGCCCAAAATTGTCCTCTACCTATCTGTCACAAAAGACACGAATCACTGGTGATGTGTGAGACTAAGGGCGTACTCACACTAGGTACAGTTGCCTTGAACCATGCTGAAGCACGGTTGTCCCCCCTCTCCCCCTCGGCCTGCACTCACACTGCATTTTGCCTTTGGAGCACGTTTCTGTCATCGTGCTGCAGGTATTAGGAGGTTTGCTGAAGGTGCAGCTGACGTGCAGTGAGGGGTTTGTGTCTTTAATAAACTATGACAGTTCGAGTTCATTGAACAGTAAGAACGATTAATAAATCCATATGAAACAGTCCCTTAAAGGTGACTTCACGTCTTCAGTTTCGGGATCAGGCCCGCTTTGCGCTCACACTACCAGCGTACCGCGCCAAAACCCAACCGAACCGCGCTCTGACACACCTCTTCCAACCGGGCCAGGGCCGGCCATCTGAACCGCGTCTGGGCCCGATTCAGAGCACTCACACTTGTCAAACAAACCGGGAAACGTGCCCAGGCACAGTTTGGATAGCAAAGTGTGAGTGCACCCTTAAAGATGGAAGGGCAGGTTCACTGTACGGGGCGTCCTGAACACTGTTTTCACTCTGCAGGAGTCTGACAGACTTTATCAAAACTTCATGTCTGACACTATATCACAACTTATTACACTAAATGATAAATGACATTGCTTGAGACACTTATTAAACTATTGATCACACTTCACTGACACTATTACATGATGGTTTCTAAGTAAATAAGTAAAAATTGATACCTGACATATTTTTACAGTTGAATTGAATCAGCTTATTGCTGAACAATGACAAAATTCACAAACAATGCATCATTTTCCTGTTACCGCTGTAAAGCTGTATTAAAGCACTCTGTACTGTAAAAAGCCCTATGGAAAAAGGTGATTTATCTTAACACTATGGAAATACTACTATGACAAACATGATCTTTGTAGGCTGTAAATATGTTGAAGACTGCATTCACAACCATGTAACTGAGTTACTGAACGTAAAGTAACTAGAAGTAATATATGAAGTAATAACATTGTTTACATAGACTTTTGGACAACAACAGAATATTAACAAACAAATAATTTTTTGTGCATTGAACACTTTTTACATCACAAGTTTTCTTTTTTAATAGGGTAAAGTAAAATTAAAAAAATAATGTGTTGAAATTTAAAAAAATAAAAAAAGATCCACTATTTCCCGTTTGCTTTTACTCTACTGAGGAGCCATGTGCAGCACTGCAGGTATAAGCTGCAGCTCTCTCTCTCTTTCTCTCAGCTGTAGTGTTAGTGCTGAGGGATTGATAATCACTGGCTAATGTCTATAAATACGTGACTGACTGGTCTGGCCTGCAACAAGACGTAGCAAACATTTCTATAAGTGTCCTCCACAACCTATTAATTAATGATGACTAATTCTGGACATTTTCAGAGATTTAGAAAAAAAAAAATATCTCAAAAATAGGACATGTTTGGAAAAAAAAGAGGACTTCTGGTCACCCTGTATAATCTCTGTTAGAATGGGAATATCTTTAGATGGAGATGTGGGGTAAATTATTATTACCAGAGCTTTTCAGTGCTTTTTCCCCATCTGAAGGTGCCATCTCTATATCATCACAGACAATGTCAGCACAGATTATGCTAACTTTTACCTACTATAAAAGGCCAGAGAAAAAGGTCTCCGGTACTGTTAATGCTCTGGAAACAGACCAGCAGTAAATGTGTAAATATTTGGCTAATTTCTGTTTAAAAGTAGTCTTCCACAGTTGTTTCTATAGGCTCTTGAAGCAGCGGAACACATCTGTTAAACAATCTACAGGTGTTTTTACACATACAATTCAGATCGATATGAAGGTTTGTTTAGAGGAATGACATTTATTTTAGCTTTAGGTAAGTGCTTATTATTGACAGAATCCAATTTTAATTAATTAAGCATTTGATTAGACATGTACCTATGTCAGGAAGCAGCAAGATACACACAACAGGGAGGTAAAGGCAGAACATAATGTTAGCCTTTCATATTCTATATGAATTGTCCATTAATACTTGCTTAATTATACTTGGGGCACCAAAGACAAACACAATTTGAAGTTTAAGACTTTAAAGATCTTTCTACAAAACTTTTCTACAGGTTATGTGTAAACTTAAGTGTGAGTAGATGTGTCAGGGTAATAACAGAATCAGAGTGTCGTCAGTCCAGATCTGTATCCTGATGAGCGTGCTTTGGCAGCATTGTGCCTATGGAGGTTTGAGCTCGGGCAGATCTAAACATTCCCTATGTGAATAAACCGGCATCAACATTTACATATCTGCTCAAAATATTATTCAAAAAATTAAAAAAATAATAATTGGCAAGGAAGTCTATTCACAAGGTCATCTAATTATTTAGCAGTGTGGTGTCTGCATGTATGAGCATGTTAGCATGTAGCATATTAAAACAAATTAAAACAAGAACAAACACTTTTGTGGACAATATTGAAACATTTTTTCTTAAAATATTGAAATATTTATTTTATAAAATATATTTTAATTAAAAAAAATATTTTAAAGGATTTTTATATATTTGTACTTCATTCTGAGATTTTAATATCAAGACTCCCCTTTGTTTCATAAACAGATATCCTCATTATTTTAATATAGAAAATATCACGTGCTTAGACACAAAAGCGGTTTTTGATTCGTGAACAAACCGAGTCTTTTCAATCATCTGCTGTATCGGTTCTTTAATGAGAGATTCATGAGTAAATGTGATGTTGTGGGGTCAGGCCGAGTCATTGATTCTAGTGAATCGCTCAAACCGAGTCACCGACTGTAATGAAGCGGTCAAGCCGAGTCATTGATTCTAGTGAAGCGCTTCAATCGAGTCATTGACTCCAACGAAGAGCCAGGACCGAGCCATTGACTCGATTGAAGCGCTCAGACCGAGTTATTGACTCTGATGAAGCGCTCAGAACGAGTCACCGCGCCCGAGAATCGGATCGGCTGAACTACGCTCGCGACGGACGGCCTGCAGCCTACTGTAAGTTACTAAGATTTAATTTTAGTATGTTGTACATGAGTGTTGCCTTTAGCTCATAACGCTGGACTGTCAGTTGTTGGTGATCTGTATGTACAGTAAAAGAGCGAATCTTTAAGGCCGCTGTATGGGACTTCAGCGTGAGGGGCGGGGCTTGAGTCCGTGCGCGCGCTCACTGTATGCAGCCAAAAGCAAAACAATTTCAAATGCTACAAAACTAGTATTTTACATAGCGTTCATTAGTTTATTTAGCCCCGTGTAATGTTTTTATACTTTAGGTTTCTAAATGTCACCTGTGTGGTTGATTTGTGTGGTTTCAGTAGTGACATCGTGATGTGCGCATGCGCGATAGTCACATCACAGGTGCGATGCACAGAGCATATTTAAAAGTTCATAATTTCACGTTTGTTACACAATCTGAAGGAAAATGAACGAGGAAAGTTAGGAAAACTGTGTCCATCAGCTTCATATTGATGCTCAGGACTGTTTGGATTTTATTATTTGTTGTCCAAGGCATAAAACTGTTTGGGATGCGTTTGGCAGTGTTAAACGTGACAGAATAGGTCCAGAAAACACCATTCTGATAAGAATAGGCTCATAATTGCTGAATAAAATGTTAAAATAACTAATGCAATCACTCATGTTCCCTAATGTGATTGTGTCCTCTTTAGTCTATGTATTCCAGAACTATTAATATGATAACATGATAGTGAATGATGTGACTGATAGTGACTGATAGACACAATTGATAGTGAATAATGTGAGTTAAATAGTTTATACAATAAGAAAAAAGTCTGGAGCGTTTTAAGCTAAACACTGTCTGTGCCAGACCTCAACATCATATTCTTCTGTACACTCAGGAAAAATCAGGAAACAATGCATTAGTTTTAACATTAAAATAACTAATACTTCATCTGCATATCTGTACTTTTATGAAAAGTAAATGCATATGGAATTGTTCATGACAAATATAGATGTGAAATTTATTATATAAGCCTTTGTGATATACTAATTAAGTTTTGTTAAAAGTTGTTAAACATTGATCTGTAATATGTGGTATTTAATTATAAATTTATGGAAAAAATACAATTAATTAAAAAGTACACTTTTACTTGTCATATTTGTAATTAGCAAATCAATTCTTAATTTGTTGTCCAAATAGTATTTTTGTTCCATCAGATTAATGCCGTCCAGATTAATGCCTTCCAGGTGACTGTGATCTTGTCTTTTGACCGCCAAAAATCTCAATGTATTTTTGTGTTTATGTGTGGCAAATGTGAACAAATTCCTTAAAGCCATTTCTGAGTTATCACATTGATAATGCATGGCGCAGTACATATGAAAAACAAAGGGGGCGCTAGAGAGCAGAAAAATCATGGTGCAGTACCTGAGACAAACTTTAGGGGCGATAGAGAGCAAAAACCGATCATGGTGCAGTACCTGAGAAAAACATTAGGGGCGATAGAGAGCAAACGGTGTGTGTATTCAGGGGGACATACACACACTTTTCTTTTCATTTTGGCATCAATCTGAGGACCTCTTTGAAACTTTGAGAGAAGCCTATTTACACCCTCTAGAGGCCATTAGAGTGAAAAAAAAGTGAGGACCGGGCAAAATGTCCTCACTTTGCAAAAATGTCCTCACTCCAAAGGTTAAAAACCCACGCTGGTCCTCACAAAGATAGCCGTACAAACACACACACACACACACACACACACACACACACACACACACACACACACACAGCTGAAGCTCATCATTGATTCATTACCTGGACTATAAAGACACCTCTCATTTCCACACACATTGCTGAGTCTTGTTAACCTGTCAATATTACGAAGCGTTTACCTTGCTTTGTTCGTCCCGTGCCGTGTTTCTTGACCCTCGCTTTGTTTATTGTTTATGCTGTTAGCCGCCCAGACCGATCTATTTGCCTGTGACCCGACTACTCTTTTGAACTGC
>CAIGQV010019150.1:540779-578427 GCA_903798115.1 Danio jaintianensis | reverse complement strand
AATTGAGTATCATCTGCATAGCAGTGAAAGCTGATCCCGTGTCTTCTGACAATATGACAATATGAATAAAATATGACAATATGAATAAAATTTCACCAGACGGCTTGAATAGCTCTTATTGAAAAGAAATCACTAATATAGATTGATTGGGGTGATTTTGTAAGGGTGTAAATAGTGTATTAAAAAATGACCAAATTGCAAGCAAAGATAATTACAACAGAGCAAAGGAAAAACAGTGTACAGATACAGAAATTGAATAACGAAATGCAAAATAACACAATAATGAAACGCAAAAAAAGTATGTTAACTTTAAACAGAAATGTAAAATTCCTCTTCATTAAAGTTACAAATGTTGTACTTTTTTTAGTGCCCGAATGCTTTAAACTCTCTTGAAATGCCTGTAAAAAACATGCAAATGATACACTTTCAGTCTGTTATGGTAATACTTTGCAAAGACTCCACAAATCTCATGTATTCTCAACTGTTGTGCTGATTGCATATCCTGCAATATTGCAGACACACACAACGATATACACTCACCGGCCACTTTATTAGGTACACCTTACTAGTACCGGGTTGGACCCCCTTTTACCATCAGAACTGCCTTAATGCTTCATGGCATAGATTTAACAAGGTACTGGAAATATTCCTCAGAGATTTGTCGGCTGCACATCCATGATGCGACTCTCCCGTTCCACCACATCCCAAAGGTGCTCTATTGGATTGAGATCTGGTGACTGTGGAGGCCATTTGAGTACAGTGAACTCATTGTCATGTTCAAGAAACCAGTCTGAGATGATTCACGCTTTATGACATGGCGTGTTATCCTGCTGGAAGTAGCCATCAGAAGATGGGCACACTGTGGTCATAAAGGGATGGACATGGTCAGCAACTATACTCAGGTAGGCTGTGGCGTTGACACGATGCTCAGTTGGTACTAACGGACCCAAAGTGTGCCAAGAAAATATCCCCCTCACCATTACACCACCAGCCTGAACCATTGATGCAAAGCAGGATGGATCTATGCTTTCATGTTGTTGACGCCAAATTCTGACTCGACCATCCGAATGTCGCAGCAGAAATCGGGACTCATCAGACCAGGCAACATTTCTCCAATCTTCTGTTGTCCAATTTTGGTGAGCCTGTGCGAATTGTAGCCTCAGTTTCCTGTTCTTAGCTGACAGGAGTGGCACCCGGTGTGGTCTTCTGCTGATGTAGCCCATCCGCCTCAAGGTTGGACGTGTTGTGCGTTCAGAGATGCTCTTCTGCAGACCTCGGTTGTAACGAGTGCTTATTAGAGTTACTGTTGCCTTTCTATTAGCTGGAACCAGTCTGGCCATTCTCCTCTAACCTCTGGCATCAACAAGGCATTTGCGTCCACAGAACTGCCGCTCACTGGATATTTCCTCTTTTTCAGACCATTCTCTGTAAACCCTAGAGATGGCTGTGCGTGAAAATCCCAGTAGATCAGCAGTTTCTGAAATACTCAGACCAGCCCGTCTGGCATCAACCACCATGCCACGTTCAAAGTCACTTAAATCACCTTTCTTCCCCATTCCGATGCTCGCTTTGAACTGCAGCAGATCGTCTTGACCATGTCTACATGCCTAAATGCATATAGTTGCTGCCATGTGATTGGCTGATTAGAAAATTGCGTTAATGAGCAGTTGGACAGGTGTACCTAAAAAAAGTGGCCGGTGAGTGTATATTGTACAGCCCTTATATAGCCCTTATAAATATATGTATATAAAAAAAAAATATATATATATATATATATATATATATATATGAAGGGCGAACCAGTGGCGCAGTGGGTAGCACAATCGTCTCACAGCAAGAAGGTCGCTGGTTTGAGCCTCGGCTTGGTCAGTTGGCATTTCTGTGTGGAGTTTGCATGTTCTCCCCGTGTTGGCGTGGGTTTCCACCGGGTGCTCCGGTTTCCCCCACAGTCCAAAAACATGTGGTATAGGTGAATTGGGTAAGCTAAAATTGTCCGTAGTGTATGTGTGTGAATGAGTGTGTATGGATGTTTCCCAGTGATGGGTTGCAGCTGGAAGGGCATCCGCTGCGTAAAACATATGCTGGATATGTTGGCGGTTCATTCCGCTGTGGCGACCCCAGAATAATAAAGGGACTAAGCCGAAAAGATGTAATCATTACTACCAAACAAATCCCCCATAAATAAGATTCACAAAACATTTCTATTCACAAGTACATCAGTAAAGTCACACAAACAGCCATGACAGCGTGTCTATGATGATCATTGCTGCTGAATCAGTGTTAGCAGTGAGTGTCATTTCTCCAGGGTGAATCTCCTCCTGCTGGATTGTAAACATGTGTTGTTTAAGAGGACAGCATCAGCGTAAAGCATCAGACAGAGCTGTCACTGACCAGCCTCAGCCCGCGGGCCTCTAAATCACTGCACATTCCTCTCCACAAACGCCTCATAAAGCACAATCTATAGGATAATGTCATGGGACAAGCACCAAGATGAAGAGACGCGCTCCAGAAACAAGCACATCCCCAGCCGGCGGCCACAGCCAATGAATACACCTCATGTTTCACCCACTAACAGCCTCTTAAAAGAGTCCAAGATGAAATAAAACACATTTGATTACGCACACAGTGTTTCGTGGAGATCTGACAAGGCTTTTCTTCTGAGTGTGAGTTTATGAGCACATTTTTGAGCATATTTTAACACTTTTTCTGCATATAAATGATAAATTAGCAGTGAAATTGCTGCTATGGTTCACTGTGAAGCACTAGTGTACTGTAAATACCACATTTTTTTACACATTTTGGTAGATAATATAAGCTGGAAAATAATAAAACACATCTTAACTGGTTTTGAACATCATTTTGGAGCTTTCTGAATTAAATAATATACTATAAAATCATCCTGCTGAATGCATGACTTTTATTTTTTAGTAATGATATATTTGGTTTTTTGTATTTTATCATTTATTATGAATGTATTTTTTTCAAATGCCTCAAAATATACTTAAAATTAATACACATTCTCATAAATTATCACTTATTAATACTCTCAGCTACTGTAATCAATGGTTTAGTTATTATGAATTCATTTAAATTAATAAAAAAATGAAATAAAGCTGAACAAATATGTTAAAGATGAAATAAAAACACATTTGATTACGCACACAGTGTTTCGTGGAGATCTGACAAGGTTTTTCTTCTGAGTGTGAGTTTATGAGTGCTCTCTTCTTCCATTTTCATTGCATAATTTAAGACTTTTTCTGCATATAAATGATGAATTAGCAGGGAAATTGCTGTTATGGTTCAATGTGAAGCACTAGTGTAAATACATCTTGATTAAAATCTTGATAGATATGGAAGCTGGAAAATAATAAAACACGTTTGAACTGCATTTGGTGTTTATAAGTACCGAATATATTATAAAATAGTTTTTTCTGAATGTATGCATGTTTTTAGCAATGATATATTTGCTTTTTTAGAAGCTGTATTTCATAATTTAGTTTTTTTTGCAATGCCTTAAAATACACATTCTCATAAATAATCACTTGTTTTAAGCTACTCACTGTATAATTAATTTTCTAGTTCATTCATTCATTCATTTTCTTTTCGGCTTAGTCCCTTTATTAATCTGGGGTCACCACAGTGGAATGAACCGCCAACTTATCCAGCATATGTTTTACGCAGCGGATGCCCTTCCTGCCGCAACCCATCACTGGGAAACACCCATACACTCTCATTCACACACATACACTACGGACAATTTAGCTTACCCAATTCACCTATAGCGCATGTCTTTGGACTTGTGGGGGAAACCGGAGCACCCAGAGGAAACCCATGCGAACACGGGGAGAACATGCAAACTCCACACAGAAATGCCAACTGACCCAGCCGAGGCTCGAACCAGCGACCTTCTTGCTGTAAGGCAACAGTGCTACCCACTGCGCCACCACGCCGCCCAATTTTCTAGTTAAATTAATTAATTACATTTACTTTAAAAAAAATGAAATTAAGATGAAAAAATATATATTTTAAAGGCTAAAAAAATGTTAAATAGAAACAAAATGTGATACTAAATGATACTAAAATAACAGCGTATTAATCAACACCCAATATTAGCTATTATACCATGCATGATTTATTAATTATAATGGGTGAATATTTATCATAAGCCTGCATTATTGCAGGGCGACATGGTGGCTCAGTGGTTAGTACTGTGGCCTCACAGCAAGAAGGTCGCTGGTTCGAGTCCCTGCTGGGTCAGTTGGCATTTCTGTGTGGAGTTTGCATGTTCTCCCCGTGTTGGCGCGGGTTTCCTCCGGGTGCTCCGGTTTCCCCCTCAGTCCAAACACATGCGCTATAGGGCAATTGATGAACTAAATTGGCCGTAGTGTATGAGTGTGTGTGTGAATGCGAGAGTATATGGGTGTTTCCCAGTACTCGGTTGCAGCTGGAAGGGCATCCGGTGCACAAAACATATGCTGGAATTTCATTTCATCATTTCACTGTGGCGACCCCTGATGAATAAAGGGACTAAGCCGAAGGAAAATGAATTAATGAATGTATTATTGCAATTATGTAAGGAATAATTGACAACAAACCATTGAATCATTAGAAAAATAATGTTGATTTTAGGTGCTGATGCAGCCGTTACACTTCGAGTGTGCATTATTTTCTATTATTGGCAATTATTATTATTATATATATTTTTTAATTTCTTATTGAATTTTTTTTTTTACAGAACAACCCCTTCCCCAACAATTTAACCCCTTACAGATGAGGAAATAATAATACATTAAATAAATAATTAATTAATTAATTTTAAAAAATACAGCCGTCATAAATTCTTTTCAGGGGGATGCATTTGTACGTCATGTTACATTGTAGTTACATCAAAATACATTGATGACAGGTTAATTAACCTCTAATTGTACATATCTAAATCTATATTATTCTATTATAGTCCATTAATCCTCTTACACTCTAGTTCACATCCCTAAAGTCTCTGTTCAGATGTTGTATTTAAGACATTTGTCATGTTTTAGTCCTCAAACTGCTCCTGTGTGTAGCACTAGTTTCTCCTCCGAAGCCTTCTGTTGTGTTTTGATGTGATTTTTGACTGTTGTAGCTGTGAAATAACTCATAAATCATACAGCGGAGTGATATGGAGCTGTAATGCGCTCAAAACCTGCCGGAACTACTTTATCTGGAAATAATTAGGATGTCCATCAGCCAATCAGAATCAAGCATTCAACAGCAGATTCTGTAGTGCAAATACATATAAAGCATTATGAAGTGCACAATATGTCTTTATATAAACACGTTACAAAAAAACTCTGTAAATGAGGAATGATGGAGGCACTCAGCTGTAGTGATGCTCTATGCTGATAGAGCGTGTGTGTGTGTGTGTGCGTGTGTGTGTGTGTGTGTGTGTGATTGTGACAGTGAGGTTTGTCTGTCCTACATTCACCAGGCCTGCAGAGACGCAGCATAATCTCAGCGGGCGTCTAGTGCTGCCCACTGCCTGCGGGACACACACACTCTTTCATAGTCTTTGACTCTGTGTGTGTGTGTGTGTGTGTGTGTGTGTGTACCTTAATACATTCAACTACATATACGATGAAGTAAACAGAGAAACACACACCTATACACACCTTTAAGTGTGTGTGTGTGTGTGCGTGCGTGTGAGAGAGAGCACATATATGACACACACACACACACCAACACTAACTCACAATCTCACACACAATCAAAATCACACATAAATAATCATATTCACATACACACAATCTCTCACGCACACACACGCACAATCAAAATCACATAATCCCATTTACACACATACACACAATCACACACACACGCACAAACAGATACATATTCTCATACACGCTCACATACAAACACACACACAGATAAAAACAATCAAAATCACGTATAATCACATTCACACACAAACAAAATCACACAATCACATACACACAATAAAATAAAATAAATAAAAAAAATCACACGCACTCACACAAAATTCCATATAATCACATTTATAGTCATACACACAATTACAATCACACAATCACATTCACACAATCGCACACACACAATCAAAAACACAATCACATTCACACACACATAAATATTCATATTCACACACACAATCACACACACACACACACACAAAATCAAAAATATGTAAACAATCATTCACACACAATCACACATGCACAAACAAAATTACACAATCACATTCACACACATATAAATCACACTCACACACAATCAAAATGACACAAAGAATCACTTTCACACACTCAGTCAGCCAACTCATATATGATGGAGACAGCAGAGAAACACACCACACCGCTGGCGAATCATTAAATGAGCAGAGAGAGAGAGAGAGAGAGAGAGAGAGAGAGAGAGAGAGAGAGAGAGAGAGAGAGAGAGAGAGAGAGAGAGAGAGAGAGAGAGAGAGAGAGAGAGAGAGAGAGAGAGAGAGAGAGATGAATTATTTAATGCAACGGCAACCAAATGAATAAACAAACAGATGAAGCGAGAGATGGCAAGTGCCTCCTCCACAACACCCACGCCTGACAACAAACACCACACACACACACACACACACACACACAAGCACACACACGCACACACGCACGCACGCACGCACGCACGCACGCACGCACACACGCACGCACGCACGCACGCACACACACACACACACACACACAGCCTGATGAAATATGGAGGAAGATCATCTTCATCTGACCCACTAACCACTGCTCATGCAGAAGCAGATCTGTAGTGTTTAGAGCTCATTCATACACCAATAACACACCTTATATTGGAGTTAGATAACTAGTCAATCTCAATGCGTACACACACAGACACACGCACGCACACGCACACACACACTTGAATGCAGCCCTTTCCCAAGTGATATTTAATTTTTTTCAACACATAATACTTTTAATAACTATTTTCTAATAAGTATCTTCGCCATGATGACAGTACATAATATTTTACTAGTTATTTTGCAAGATACTAGTATTTAAGGCTGGGTGATGTGGCAAAAATCTCATATCACAATATAAGTCATCTCATAACCTGACAACGATATATAACAATTTGTGTAAATTCAATCAAATAATAAGTTTATATAAATATAGTATAAGTTTATACTCAGAAATGTGCTCATTCATATGTGATCATATTTCTCAATTTATTTAGATCTTCAGGGCAAATGTTTGATTAAAATGTAGAAATATTAAATAAATAAAAACACCTAAAACACTTGTCAAAATTGAATGGTTACAGGTCCAACATAAAAAATATACACCGCTAAACAAAATGCAAAATGTAAGCATTGTGCTTTCAAGATTGTAACTTTCTCACGATGCTGTTATTCATGTTTCTGTCTGCATCCTTGTAATGGTGTGTAACATTGCGTTCATATTAATGATGAAAATGTATTAATATAAACAATACATATTTTGGATATTTCACCTTCAACAGTGCAGAACATCATTGAAAGATTCAAGGAATCTGGAGAAATTTCAGTGCGTAAAGGACAAGGGCGCAAGCCTAAGCTAAACAACCGTGATCTCCGATCCCTCAGGCGGCACTGCATCAAGAATCCTCATTCACCTATAAGCGATATCAACACATGGGCTCAGGACTACTGCAGCAAACCTTTGTCAAGTACCACAATACGTAGTTACATCCACAAATGCCAGTTAAAACTGTACTGTGCCAAAAGGAAGCCCTATGTTAACAGTGTCCAGAAGAGCTGTCGACTTCTCTGGGCTTGGAGGCATCTGGGATGGAGCATCACACAGTTGAAACGTGTACTGTGCTCAGATGAATCAGTATTTCAGGTGTTTTTTAGAAGAAAAGGATCATCCAGACTGTTACCAGCAACAAGTCCAAAAGCCAGGGTCTGTCATGGTATGGGGTGTGTCAGTGCCCTTGGCAAAGGTAACTTGCACTTCTGTGATGCACCATTAATGCTGAAAAGTACAGAGAGATTTTGGAGCACAATATGCTGCCTTCTTTTCCAGGGACGCCCATGCATATTTCAACAAGACAATGCAAAACCACATTCTGCACACATTACAGAGTCCTGCTGCAGAGGAAGAGGATACAGGTACTTTACTGGCCTGCCTGCAGTCCTGACCTGTCTCCAATAGAGAATCTGTGGCGCATTTTGCACAAAATGCGACAACGAAGACCCCGTACGGTTGCCCACCTAAAAACTTGTTTGCAGGAAGAATGGGACAAAATTACCTGAAACACTTCATCACTCTGTGTCCTCAGTCCCTAAACGTCTTTTGAGTGTTGTGAAAAGGAACGGCAACATTACACAGTGGTAAATGCTTTACTGCTCCAACTTTTTTGAAATGTGTTGCAAGAACCAAAATTGGAGTGCGTGTTTATTTAAAAAATAAATAAATAAAAATCATAAGGAACACATTAAATAATGTTTGTTGTATTGTCTGCAATGAAACACAAGTCAAAATCACTTCTTTCTTTTTTTATTTGCGTTATCCATACTGTCCCAACTTTTTCTGATTTGGGGTAGTACAAAAGAGTCAAGTTTAAATAGGAAAATGATCGAAACTTTGGTAATTTTGAGTGAGATTCCTAAGATGGTCTAAAAAAAAATAATACACTGTTTCTTTAACCGTTTTGGCCGCATGAGACTAGCAGATAAACGGCTACAGCGTGTTGTTTGTTAGCAGGAGTGTTTGGACAGAGCTCAGGTAAACCGAATCTCGGGGTTGTAAACACAGCTAATTAAACAGAGTTATTTAACATTTCGCATCTTCATTTGTGCCGTTTCTGTCTCCATCGGGTCCCAACATGCGCCTCAATTAACCCGAACGTCCGAATGCCAGCGGCTCGTCCTGCGTTTCTGTGGACTCGGCACTCGAAGGCAAACAAAGGACGCTCATGACGAGAAGAAGAGAAACGAGAGCTGGAAAACACACTGATCTAAGCCTGCCAGCGGCTCCCCAGGAGGAGCACAGCCAACAGACCGGCAGAAATGTGTCTAATGTGAGATAAGCTGGCACTCCATCCACTCAGAGGAGGATTCAGACGCTCTTCATTTCAAGGCAGGAGGGGAAAGATGGCGGTCAGAGAAGATGAAGCAGAAGAAGAGACATTAAAAAACAGAGCTGGAGAACACAAGAAGACAGAAACTGAGGCCATGTAGTAGGCATGGGGATGATAACCGGTTTCTAAGGTTTACCGCAGTTTGGAAAGTCAAGGTTTTAAAACCGCTAAAAATTTTCTGTTATACTGTTTCTGCATAGGGCTGCGATATTGGAAAAATCGAACATTGCGATACTTTGTTAGTCTGTTTAGATTATACACAAAAACATTGTTCTGAGCCATAATAATTAATTCATTCCTTAATTAAATGCAAAGCTGACAGAAATTAAACCAACTGATGGAGTATACACTAACTTGCGCATTATTCAGACACTAGATGGAGACAAACAGCCAAAAACACAAAGCTGACAGAAACGAAAACAGCTGATGGAGTGTACACTAACCTGCGCATTATTCAGACACAAGATGGCTATATAGATTCCTATAAACAGTCAAAAATCATGGAGTGACAGACAAGCAGTAACATATGAATGTGGATGTAAATTTATGAATGTGAACCTATTCACTGACGGTCAAATAAAACTGATTTAATGTTCCCGGATGAGCCTGTGTTATTTAGTGGCTGTTATCTGGGAATAACATACCTTAAAATGTTGCGACTGACCAATGAGAATAAAGTATTCCAGAGAGCCGTGTAATAATCTGAGATAACAACCGCCTGAATGTACTTTATCCCTTGCATAACATATATTGGAATGTCGTGTATGACCAATCAGAATCAAGTACTCCAGAGAGCCGTGTAATAAGAATAAAGTAAATAAACAGGCAAGACCACATCTGTACACAATCAACTATAAAACATGTCCAACAAAGCAGCTCAGGAAAACTCAAAGTCAAGATCGATCCCATTTTGATTAGATCTGCATATTAACCATATGAAGAGCTGATTTAGTCTAGAAACATCTGCTGGATGTGGTGATTCTGACAGGGAGCGCTTCAGCTCCACACTGCAGACCAGCAAACACTGTGAAAACGACATCACCCAGATGCAAGCGCACACGTGAAACAGAGCGAGAAACAGACGCTTATAGATTTTAGAGAAGAGAGACTGAAAGAAAGAGACGCTGGTCTGTCACGATGGTAAAGGATTGATTGTCCTTAAGTGATATAAATGAGCATCTCTCTGACCGCCTGAGATTTAAAGGGATAGTTCACTAAAAGTAAAAGAGGCTCCAAACTTTTAAGACTTTCTTTTTTCTGTTTAACACAAAAGATATGTCTATATACAGTGCTCAACATAAACGAGTACACCTCATTTTGAAAATGAATATTTCTCAGTGAACATAGGTCATATATTTTGGCCAAAACAGATTTATTAAACGTATATATTTATTAAAATAATATTTTAGCCACTGAACATTTTTAGAAATAGAAAGATAAAACATTTAAATTCACGCGAAATATTGGGGAAAAAAACTACAAAAGTTTAAAAAAAAACAAAACAAAAACTGCTTCTCTTGAATTTTGCTCTTTTAAACTCTTTATTTAATATTTTTCCCAAACATATACATTTGAGTGTACTCATTTTGCACCGTTATCATAAGTTATTTTGTTAGATTAGCTCCAGATTTGGCTTCAGTACTGATTAATCTCATGTATCTGCACAAATATAATACTGTAAAGCATCCTATAGAAAATATTAATCTAAATGAGAGATTTGTGAGGGGTGAACTCATATATGTTGAGCACTAATCCTAATTATGGTAGTCAATGGAAACCAGTTTCCAACATTCTTCAAAATATATAAAAAGAAAAAGAAAAAGGTCTTTATGTTGTGCTTACAGTCAAGCGGTGTTTCTCAACCACGTTCCTGGAGGACCACCAGCTCTGCACATTTTCCATGTCTCCTTAACCAAACACCTGATTCAGATCATCTGATTAAGATCATCAGCTCATTAGCAGAGACTAAAAGAGCTGTAATGGGTATAACAGACAAAGGAGACATCCAAAACATGCAGTAAAGGTTAGTGCTGTTCAACAATTAATTGCCATAAATCGCATCCAAAATTATTACGCAGCGGATGCCCTTCCAGCTGCATCCCATCACTGGGAAACACCCATACACTCTTGCATTCTCACACACACACTACGGCCAATTTAGCTTATTCAATTCCCCTATAGCGCATGTGTTTGGACTGTGGGGGAAACCGGAGCACCCGGAGGAAACCCACACCAACACGGGAAGAACATGCAAACTCCACACAGAAACGCCAACTGACCCAGCCGGGACTCGAACCAGCGACCTTCTTGCTGTGAGGCGACAGCGCTACTCACTGCCGCACCGATATTTGGTGACATTTATTTATTTATATTTACATATATTTACCTTTTACACTTTTACCCTTTACCCTACACGCTTCCTACTTCTCGTTGTGTGTGCGCAAGAACTGTCAACACTAACGACTCACGACAGTCTCACGTACTCTGCAGAGACCCACAGAGATGCGCCTTTTTGGGACTTAATGCATCCGTGCGGGGTTTCTAAATCTCCTAAAATGTCCGGAATTCGGCTTTTGGATTCGCTTTCTAAGCCGTCGTCATTTTTTTTAAAGCCTGATTTCATTTCGCTTGGGTTCGCAGCTGACAGCGCGTGCACAGCCGCAAGACCAAGAGAAACTTTATTTAATTAATTCTTTGATCCAAATGACTCAGATTAACTTTTCTATTTACTCAGAGAGGACGAAATTACATCTAAACTGGCTGCAAAATATATGTACACCGTTAGAAATGGTTAATTAACTCGTTTGCCTTATTTAAATAATCTACACTTTTTATTCTTGTCAATTATTATACTTTTTTGAGATTTTTACTTCATAGACGTTTGTATTCCTTTGTCATTTATTTCTCATTTGCTGTATATATTTTTTTATTTGATGATGTTAATATATTACATAGGGGTGTCAAAATTAATTGTTTCTTCGGTGCACTGCGATGCAGACGTGGACAATTCCGTATCGGTTCAATAATAGATCATAACCGGTTATTACGTACTGACATCGCGGTAGCTTACTATGGCATGGGAGGTGTCCCACGCCATAGTAGTAGTTATTATTAAGTAATAAAACTACTTAAAAACACAGAAACTCTGCACAATTCACTGCGTGTGTTTGCTGGACAGTCTTTCTCTGACACTGAAGTTACAGCAGAAGCCCCTATTTCACTGCGATTGAGAAAATGAAAGTAAACTCCATTTCTCTCTAAATCTGACAGTGGCCCTTTGACCTGCTGGCGTGACGTTTCCTCTCCTCTCGGCTGTTATAGCGATACTTGTGAATCCAGACACGAGCGTGTTTGTAGAGTGAGTTTTCTCCACCGCGTCTATCATGGATCAGCTGTGATCGCCACTACTGCCGTTTATCAGTAGCTACGTTTCCATCCACCTATTTTTATGCGCATTTTGGATATGCACATAAAAAATCAGTTGATGGAAACGCTAAGATGCGCATAATTTTGGAAAATGCGCATAAAAAATGTATGCGCATAACTGAGTAGGATAAACTTTATATTCGATAAGAAAAGATTACCGAACAAATTCCAGTATGCGCATTAAAAAAGGTCATGTGATTTGGTTATAAGAGATCATGTGATGATAAAAATGTTTGTAAATGGAAAAACCAGCAGGCTGAGCACATTGTAAAACATCTGAAATGTTGTTGTGGTCATTCTAAAATGCCTTAACCACTTCAGTATTAGTGTTATTATATTATTAATGACCTCCAGAATTGTTTAGAGCGTCTGTGCTCCGCGTCTCACGCCTTCAAACGCCACCATGCGTTCACTGTCAGCATTGCCTTCTGAGGCGCAAGTCATTTATTAAATGAAGAAAAGATTCACGCAGCTTCTCCTACCTCAGCAAATTCCGTTTTTACTGTTGATATTTGGCGCCATTTAATCAGGAAGTGACGATTTTGTTCTTTTTGACTCGTTGGATGGAAACGCTGCTTTATTCGCACATCTTTTATGCCATATTCCAGTTTTGCGCATAAAGTTAATTTGCATTTTTGGATGGAAACATAGCTACTGTCACTCATCAGTGAATAGCGACAGCGCGTTAGAGCCAATCGCAGCCCTTTCTGTTGAGCGCGTGACCAATCATAGGGGTGTAAGACCTCGCTTGACAGGGCTCATCAAGCGAGCGGGATATTTACATTGTTTATTTGCTATAAATGCTCATGTTGTTCTGTGCATGTACTTGAGATTTTAAAGGGACAGTTCTGACTGTTTGTATTAAAGGACAAAATTGTATTACAAATAATACATAAATATAAATATATTTATATATTTTTCTTGTGCTGTGAAGTAAAATATAAAACTGTGTATGGAAAGCATCGTCAATGCACCGTGATGCACCGAGATATCGAATTGAACCGAATCGATGGCATGATAATCGTAACCGAACCAAACCGAGAGACCAGAAACATGCTTTGGCAATACTGTACAAAATGTCAGCAGCAGATTTGAACTTTCAGTGGTTGCACATGGCTCCTGAATAGAATAAATGTAAAACAAATAGTGGATTTCTTTTTTATTTCAACAAAAACTTCAACCCATTGAAAAGAAACAGTGCATAATAAATAAAAATATTGTTAAAAATGACTTCTTTTTGTCACATGTATGCATGTGCCATGGGTAAAAGGTGTTTCAATCCGGCTGCCACCGCAAGTATATTTCAAACCTGTGGGAAGCACTGATACGCTACAAAAACCTTTACAAAAACTGGTACATTTTCTGCTATTTTACAGACTTATTTCTCTATGTATTATTTCTAGTATTATATTATTTCAAACGACTAAAATGTCAATAAAAGTCACTTTATTAAGCTGTAGAGTTGAATTTGCAATATCAAAAGTCGACAGAGCAGAGATCAACATCCCATAATGCAATTCACAACCGTTAATAAACATGTTTTTACAGTGTAGCATACAGCATATTAAGACATATGCTGTATGTCTTGCACCATCGAAAAGCAATCCCTGAATGCATTGTCACATGCACAATGAAAACAAACTCCTACAGCAAATGTACCATCAAAAAAGAAAAACATTGCACAAAACTTAAAAACTGCACCCAATATGCACTATTTTGATTTGAGAGCTGTATTTGAGGCTCATTAGCGCAGCATGTGATTAGCTTAGCAAGGCGGCCGCTTCAAACTGCTCTGTAATCAGTTGTAAGCTCTAGTCAAGGCTCTTGTGCTCTTCTGGAGAGGGAGCGCTAATGAGTCTCTGCCCATAAAGAAGGACTCCAAACACTCACTTATGAGCTCTAATTTCAGCTTCACTTCAGTTAGCATGTGTCTATGAAGGCGCTCACTCGATCAGTCTAGCGCACTGAAAATACTGGGAAAAAAATAAGCAGTTTGTTGTTGTTGAGCATTGCGATAAGGATATTTCTTACGATATAACAATTCCTTAGAGAAACGTTTTTTTTTTATTACAGGTGTTTTTAAGTCATTTTTGTAATGATATTATAATAAACAGGTGAAAGTTATTTTTCGGATCTAATTAATTGTAATTCAGACTAAAATAACTGCGATAAGGTGCCAACATTTAGTCTTTAAAACACAATGGGCCCTATCATACACCCGGCGCAATAAGGCAAGACGTGTTTGACATGATTTGTTGCTATTTTCAGACCGGCGCAACAGTAATTTTCATGCTTTGTGCCAAGTTGTTTAAATAGCAATCCATTAGCGCCACTTTGTGGACTCATGGGTGTGCTGGTCTACAAAGGAGGTGTGTTAAGGCGCATTGTTGGCGCGTTGCTATTTTGAGGAACTAAAATAGACCGCGCCATTGACCAACTAAAAGCTGCTCTAAAGTCCAGCGCAGAGCGTGTTAGTTATGCGCCTATGCTGGTCCAAACACTTAAACATTGCTTAATACACACAGGATGTACAGCAATACACAAATATCTTTACATGCAAAAATATTAAAGGATTAAAATGTGACAAATATTACTATTTTCTACATAAATATAAAACTGCCTCCAAGCCTTCTTCATGTCTGGGGCCTTTTTCAGTTTATTCATGACAATCTGCATGTGTATAATGTTATTATTATTATCAGTATTATTTATTATATGCATATTTATATTTGTTTTAATAAAAACAAGTTTAGATTTGTCCACCTGTGGGGTTTTGGAGACGTCTGCATCACCATATGGATCATAAGAACAGGACGCGTGTTTGGATATAACTCAGTTTTTTGACCACACTTCGTTATTATTGCTCATTTATTCATTTGCTGAAATTAGAACTGAATGAAATTAGAACTGAATTTAGAAATAGTTTTGAAACAAATCTTTGCGCTTAACAAACGAAATTAAATATGTAGGCTAATGGATGTCTTCAGTGGAGTGCGTACAACACTGTTTCCTTATCCACGAAAGTAAAGGAGTAAAGTAAAGAGTAAAAGTAAAGAGAAAGTAAAGAGTAAAAGTAAAGGCAGATTGGAGGAGGTTCATTTTTTATCCTCACGCTGCAGATGCTCTGTTTAACTGTTTTCTCGCTAGTGAAGCGTTCAGTTTTTCCACTTACAAAGTCCGCCATGTAAATAGCAAATGCGCCATGGCGCGACGCAACTGACTCTTAAAGGGAATGGGAGATGAGACTCTGATTGGTTTAATGTACGTTATGCTCAAAACACACCCAGAACTCATTAAGAGAATAAGCACAACCCTGTTAGACCATGTGCTCCGGCGCAGAGCGTATTTTTCCATCCTTAAAATAGCAAAAGTGGATTCGGACATGCCCTTAATGCTTTTGCGCCCTGTGCGTTAGACTTTGCGCCTAGATCGTTAAAATAGAGCCCAATGAGTGAGCGAAAACCTCAGCAGATATCCAGACTCATTAGATTTTATTTTCAGCTCTGGGTTCACCTTTGGGCTCCAGCCAATAGAAAAACAGCAACTTCTGGGGAGGCGGGGCTAAAGATAGTACAGCGCCATCTGATTGGTCAAATTTAGATAACCAATGAATAAAAAAAGGTAATTTCTCACACATGCCTGCGATACGTATATTGCATATGTTATTATCACGTATGAGTGTGTGAGTGCGTAAGTTTGTGTGTGATGTGTGCGTGAGT
Source organism: Danio jaintianensis (assembly GCA_903798115.1). Taxonomy (NCBI): domain Eukaryota; kingdom Metazoa; phylum Chordata; class Actinopteri; order Cypriniformes; family Danionidae; genus Danio; species Danio jaintianensis. Next base: position 562,177 of record CAIGQV010019150.1, on the reverse strand, counting down.
GTGTATGTTGTGTGTACGGGTTTGTGTATTTGAATGTGATGTGTGTGAATTGGTGTGTATGAGTGTGATGTGTGTGTGTTTGTTTGTGTGTATGAGTGAATGAGTTATGTGTGTGTGTGAGTTTGCATGTATGAGTGTAATGTGCGCGTGTACAAGTTAATGCGTTATGTGTGTATGAGTGTGATGTATGTGTAAGTGCTTAAGTTTGTGTGTATGGGTGTGGTGTGTTTGTGAGTGCGTGAGTTTATTTGTGTGCATAAGAGTGATGTGTGTGTGTGTGTGTGTGTCTGAGTGTGTTTGGTGTGTGAATGTTTGTGTGTATGTATATGTGTATAACTGAATGTGTTATGTGTGTGACTGTGTGAGTTTGTGTGTATGATGTCAGTTTGTGTCTGTGTGAATGAGTGTGATGTGTGTGTGTGAGTTTGTGCCTGTGTATGAGTGTGTGTCCTGAACACTTGACTGCTGCTGATGGTTATTAGTGAGCTGACTGCAGCTGTTTCTTCAGAGTAAACAAACCAGTAAGCAACTTGTTAAAAAACGCTAATGGACATGTGCTGCTACATTAACACACACACACACACACACACACACACACACACACACACACACACACAGAATATTTATTTCCAACACACCCTTCACAGCCAAACCCATGTCCAGCTGAAACACTGACAGCTTATTAGAACAACACAGACACACAACAGCTACTGTCAGTTTATGGACACTTCTGGACAATAATGATCTGCCATTATTAAAACAAACCAAATAATACAATAAAAATATGTATATATAAAAAATAAAAGAGCGTGGCAGTGGCTCACTGAAATTTTCATACCAATATTGTTGAGGACAGGCCTTTCCTTCTACTACGAACTGTTACATGATTGAAACTTCTAGGTTTATAAATGTCTATTTTAATAAATAAATAAATATCAATTATTAAATGGCAAGTCTATGTTTCAGGCCATGCTTAAACTTATGAGAGTAAACAGAAAATAAACAGATACTTTAAGCACAAATAAGTACAGGATATATAGTACAGTATACAAATACACACACACGTACACACACACGTACAGTTGTGTATGTAGCAAGTACACATTGTGGTATTTTGGACGAAGAAAGAAAGAAAGAAAGAAAGACAAAAAAATGGAAAAACAAAAAAAATGAAATGAAAGAGAAAAATGAAGAAAAAAGAAGGAAAAAATGAAAAAAGAAAGAAAAAAAATAAAAAGGACAAAAAAGGAAAAAAGAAAAAAAGAAAGAAAGAAAAGGAAAAGAAAAGAAAAGAAAGAAAAACACAGAAAGAAAAACGAAAAGAAAAAAATGAAGAAAGAAAAAAAGAAAAAAGAAAGAAAAAAACAAAAAAGAAAGGAAAACGAAAGAAAGAAAAGAAACAATGAAAGAAAAAATGAAAAAGAAAGAGAACGGGAAAAAAGAAAGAAAAAGGAGAAGGAAAGAAATAAATGAAAGAAAAAAGAAAGAAAGAAAAAAGGAAAAAAGGAAAGAAAAAAGAAAGAGAAAGAAAAAATGAAAGAAAGAAAGAAAAAAGAAATGAAAGAAAAAAATTAAAAAGAGAACAAAAACAAAAAGAGAAAGAAAAAGAAAGAAAAGAAAAAGGAGAAGGAAAAAAAAAAGAAAAGAAAAAAGAAAGAAAAAAAGAAAGAAAGAAAAAAAGAAATAATGAAAGAAAAAATTTAAAAAAGAGAAAGAAAAAGAAAGAAGGAAAGAAAACATGAAAAAAAGAGAAAGAAAAGAGAAAGAAAAAACGAAAGAAAGAAAAAACGAAATATAGGAAAAAGAAAGAAAGAAAAGAAATAATGAAAGAAAAAAGAAAAAGGAAAGAAAAAATGAAAGAAAGAGAGAAAGAAAGAATTCATCATCATTTATTGGATTCTGTAAATATCTTATTTAAAAGAAATGGAGCTCTTAAAGTCTGGAAAACTGCCTCAATCATTACTTCCCTATAAATTCCACACTGTAAAAATACTGTACAATTTACAGTAACTTACTGGCAATTTACAAGCACACTAATGATTGCAATTGTAATGTATGAATAGCGAACAGCTGCAATTATTTATAGTTTGCTTGTAAATTTACGGTCAACCAAAATTGCCAGTAAGTTACAGTACATTTTACAGTCATTTTTTTTCTCAGTCATCTCCCACAATCACCTACCGCTTTGAAATACCAAAGCTTGAACACACTGAACAATGCATTTAATACAGTATTGAGTCATCAAAGCTAACGTTAGTTAATAGCCCCTTTCACACAGTGACACCGGTAAATATCTGGAAAATTACCGTAACGACTTTATTCAAGAAATTCAAGCGCTGTTCACACAGGCAAGGACGTTCCGGAAATTTTCTGGAAAAGACCATTCACACATCCATTCCAAAATACCGGTAAATTCTGACATCATTAACCAGAAATGAGCTCTAAACGTCTGCGCTTGTATTTGTAAATATAGAAGGGGTCTGCCTTTTGTTGATGGTTTCACTTTTATTTAAAGCTTTAGCATTCGTGCAGCTGCTTTGTCCCAGAGACATCCAAAGGCAGGAGCGTGAGCCGCTGCTAAATGTTTACACGTCTGACGACATTACAAATTCTGTGGATGGATAAGTATTGTGAACAACTTTGCTGAAAACATATGGAGGAACACTTTCGCATGTCGAGATGTCCATAATATGTGTGTGTGCTGGCGCTCACGTGCACACACGCCAAGCAACTGAAGCAGAGCTTGAAGGTAAACAAACAGCGGTTTATCATAAGCATTTTATCGATCCTTTTTTACACAGTTGGCATTCAGAAGGAACATAGAAACGTGATCTGACTAACATCTAGCAGCTAAATGTGTCTGGGAAAATATTCAAAGGCTTTTATTTTCATAAACAGCGCAGATGTGAATCCGTCTGAGTGTTCTGATTGGCTGGAGTAGACGTCTCACGATTAGTCAATTAGAACGCGCTCTTTCCGGCAGTTTTCCTTCTGCATTCACACACAGAGCAGCATTCCGGTGTCATGAGAAATTGAGGCCCCCCCTGAAAATTGGGTCCGCCTATAGGACCCCGAGTGATCCTATTGTTTTACTGGAGTTGTAATAGGTATAGTTTGTAGTGCCTAATTATAAAGTACAACATATGAAATCACGTTCATAATTGATATAATGTAAAGCGTGACTATTTCATTCACCATTAAAATGGCATGTATAAGCATTATATTGACCCTTTCGTATACTTATGTATAATTAAAGGCATGCATGGGTTATGAAATTGAGCATTTATCTTTTATACTGTTTAGTTAGCCCAGTTAGCTTATGTGCTAGCATAATCATACCTCTACCGTTAGCCTCCTGGCTACAATAAGCTAACGTAGCTCTGATTAGCCACACAACAAGGTATCACAATAATAGCTTTTGATTCACCACAGACGATCCCTTAGCGGTCCTAAGCGGACTCGATTGCAGGGGGGACTCGATTTCTCACCACACCGGCAAATTACCGGAAATGTTACAACATCTCTTTCCGGAAAATTGGCGGAACGAATTTACCGATATTTTTAAAAAGGGTCTGTTTACACATGATCCCTTTCCGGACAATTGCCGGTAATTTACATACGGAAAGGTCTGTATGTGTGAAAGGGGCTAATGAAAATACTACAATCGTCCATTGTTAGTTCATGTTAACTCACGGTGCATTAACAAATCTTAACAAGCATGAATATTAATAATGCATTAGTAAATGTTGAGCTATGATTATTAAATGCTGTACATGTATTGGTCACTGCTAGTTCACGTTAGCAAATACATAAACTAATGAAACCATATTGTAAAAAGTGTTGTAATCTCCAGTGATGATGATTCTAGCAGTTGTGTGTGCTTTCAAACTCTATTAGGGTGTAAATGTGTGTGTGTGTGTGTGTTTCTGCTATTGCTATGCATGTGCTGTGAGCCGCGCGTCCGCCGGGTCTGCGCTCTTTGTTTCATTACTGGGAGGTCAGAGCAAAACAGAGGTTTTAAGTTGTTGTTGACATTAATTAAGCCTCGTTACCGCAGGCCACGCTTTTCCCAGCGGCGCAAATCAACGCAAAGGTATTGAACAGGAGTGCGCAGAGCTGTCCGTCACTCCACAGACCAGGACAAGGCTCTGATTTACACCAGAAATGGATGATTACATTATTAAAAACACTCTAATTGGGTGAGTGATATAAAAAAAAATGACTCATCAGAAGGAAAATGTGATGCAATTATGCAAATACAGTTGAAGTCAGAATTATTAGCCCCCCTGCATATTTTTTTCCTAATTTCAGTTTAACGGAGAGAAGATTTTTCCAACACATTTAAATAATTAATTTCTAATCACTGATTTCTTTTATCTTTGCCATGATGACAGCACATAATATTTGACTAGATATTCTTCAAGATACTAGTATTCAGCTTAAAGTGACATTTAAAGATTTAACAAGGTTAATTAGGGTAAAGTTAGGGTAATTAGGCAAGTCTTTGTATAACAGTGGTTTGTTCTGGAGACAATCCAAAACAAATATTGCTTAAGGGGGCGAATAATATTGACCTTAAAATGGGTTTAAAACAAATAAGACTTTCTCCAGAAGAAAAAATATTATAGGAAATACTGTGAAAAATTCCTGAATCTGTTCAACATCATTTGGGAAATATTTGATGAAGAAAAAAAAACATTCCCAGGAGGGCGAATGGTGCGTTACACCAGACATGGATGAAGTGTCAAGTGCGAGTGATTTACATGTTAAGTCAATGCAAAGACGCGAATAGACATCCTGCAACGCTATTCACGTGAATGACGCGAATTGAGCGTTTCGAGCTTTTGACGCGTGAATCGCTCGAGTTGGAAAATTGAAACTTTAGTTCAGAGTAGACATTCGTGCCGCATTAACAAATCATGAGCTTGCTCTTGTAGGGGCGTGATTATGACGTAGCACCTGTTGTTGATGTCCTGAGGGTAAATCCTCCTGCCAACACTGGACAAAAGCTCATCATACAGGGCTCAGTTCAGTCTGAAGCACCGCTAAAAAGCTTCCATCATCCAGGTACAGTTTCTGGAGGAGTTGATGAACTCACTTCACTTCAGAAAGGATCTAGTGGACTCAGAAACAGCGCCGAACGAATCTACGCTGTTTTTCAGCCTTCCTAAAGCTCATAAAGCACAGCTACTCTCTCAATAAAATACATGTTACCCATTTAGCAACAAAACTAGAGTCACTGGGAAGACAGAAGCGCCGCCCATGATGCGAATTCACGTCTATTGTGAAGTGAATTTGACGCTTGAATGAAGCGAGTAAACTCAAAATGTTCACGCATCTATTTACGTGCAAATAGCGCAAACTTAGCATAATAATTTTGACTTCAACTTTATGTATATTTGTTGTTTGTCGCATTGACTCTGTGATGATTAACTCTACAATAAATAAATGCTGGGTTGTTTTAACTCAATGTTGGGTTAAATATGGACAAATCCAACAGTATGGTTAAAAAAAAAAACGTTATTTAAATTTAATGGCAACATGGTGCCTCAGTGGTTAGCACTGTCACCTCACAGCAAGAAGTTCGCTGGTTCGAGTCCCGGCTGGACCAGTTGGCATTTCAGTGTGGAGTTTGCATGTTCTCCCCGTGTTGGCGTGGGTTTCCTCCGGGTGCTCCGGTTTCCCCCACAGTCCAAAGACATGTGCTGTAAGTGAATTGGGTAAGCTAAATTGTGTTTCTGGCTTTATATAACATATAAAAAGCTGTAAAATACTGTGCTTTTTGGTTCCAAATTGTGCCATTTTTGGCTGCTTCTCACTCAGGGCTGTTTACTATTGTCACTTTTGTACTATTGTCACTTTAGTTTTGTATATTTATTTATATATTGCTTGTTTGCACCGTAGGCTGAGAGGAATGAAATCCATCTGTGCTGTATATCAAGAACGTTCAGCATATATTTGACTTTACTTATGCTGATCAGGGTTAGAAGGTTACTAGTGGGTGGGGCTTTCCCACTCTGATGACATGTACAAAGGGAGAATGTCAATCAAAGTGTTTCTGCAGTTTTTATCAAGTGTGATTATAACAAATACAATTGATACATTTTTACCATTACATGCTTGTTATATTCACACACTGCCGCCACACAACGGTGTTTAAACCTCTTATAAAAGTAATTTTTGCATAATAGCTCCCCTTTAAATCAGCCAAAACCAGCATTGAAAACACACTCAATAAAATTATCATAATTAAAATTCGTCCCAAAACTGTACATGCAATTTTTTTTTTGCCTTCATTCAAGACAGCACTCAGAAGGCCAAAATCCATATTTACCCACTAAAACATGGGCAAATGAACAAATAAAGATCCTCCTACTGTCAAAGTCATTTGAAATAAACTCAAGTCTTACTATAAATCCAGAACAGTCTGATCTCGCCCATTATAAATCCATCACAAGACCATACAGCCGTCCAGCATCTAATCCAGAACATCAGCGCGCATTAAACTCCCTTTACTCCATTGGCCCTCTTAATATTCCTCCTGAATATCAGCTCTGATCACATTCTGCCCTTTAATTTCATGGTGAGCGACCCACAATCCAGCGTGTGAACTCTTTTCATCAGCGCGATGCATGCCTGGCTTCGTCAGCGCTGATTTATTCATTGCATTAGTCATCTATTGTTCGTGCAATCACCAAAACTTCTTAAACGAATACAGAATACGCATTTATGCATATGCTTTGATTTCAACAATGCATTCGCCATCCAGACGCTACAATAACGAATTAAAAATGAGAAATCTTGAAACGCACATAATTGTTTCCTTCTGTGAGGAAAACAATAAAATCGGACTATTTGATTAATCTCAAGTGTATAAAAAAAATTGCTACAAATATAAGACTATTTATGAAAGCAATGCAAATTAGCCCCATGGTATAACCCATAAAAATATCAATATTTAGAAAAAGTCATTATTTTGTACTATGGTATCACCATCTGATTCCTTCTAGGCTAAAAAGTGACATTTTAACCATGCCAAGTAAACACCATAAATACAGTAAACATTTATTATAGCTCACATAAAAGAACCAGACTCTGTACATTTAACAAAATCAACAGAGTATTACCATTGCTATCAATCAAGAGTCTAAAAAACTACAATTTTATAACCATCATTGGCCAAAAATAGAATTTTACATTAGATTTCTGGACAGTACTATGGTACTTTTTAATATACAGGGTTCCATACTATTCATTCATGCTGTTCCAACACAAATCAATTAGGTTAACGTAACAAACATAAGTGGATTGAACTTAGAACAATTAAGTTGTCCCCAAAAAATCTGAAGAATGGTGCTGTTTTAGCTCATTTTAAATAGGTAGTTTGAACAAGCAGCAAATGTTTTTTGGAGTGTCCTGCAAACCAGCATTTTTATGGCTTTATAGGATGCTTAAAAGATATAAAATGCTGTGCTTTTGATACTACAGTATTTCAAGGTACTCTTCTAAGCATCTTAAAGCAGGTACGTTGGTTTGTACCTCTTAAAGACCTCTTTTTTGAACCTCACCACAAAAAAAAGCTTGTCAGAAGAAAAAAGTGATACTGCAATTATATTTTCACAAGTGTTTTGTGTATTATATTATTATTTTGTGGTAGGAGTAATCTGATGTTGACCCTAAATAATATTACAATACTTGTTTTAACCATGTGAGAGCTGATATGATCAAATATGTCATTCATTTCTCAAAAAGCAAACAAAACAAAAATGTTTTGAGAGTCTAAAAGTACTGTATAAGTGTGATAAAGACTATAAGAACACAGTTAAAACGAGTCTATAACTCAAAATATGAAAGCAAATCATATTCCTGTGTAGGTTTGTGTTATGTAAATGATCTGACATACTTCAGGAATATCACTATAAAGCTTACACCATGATATTTTGGATATAAACGGCACCATCTGATTGATCTGCATTTAAAACGATGACTATATATGATGTTTAAAAGCCATAGAATGGTAATGTTTTAACTATGGTAATACTGGGTTCTTCAGTAATTCAATTTATTATTTTAAGTATCTTAAAGTGAGTACTCTGGCGTGTGTTTAACACTATACAACCCGATACTATTGATAGCACTACTATGTTATTGAAAAATGAACGATTAAACTGGGTGAATCTCAGAAATTATACTTTGCAAGTGTTTGGGTGTTATGACAATATTTTGTAGTAGGGGTTATCTGATATTAACTGTACCTTAAATTACATAATTGTTGTTTTAACATGGTGCAATCTGATATTATCAAATGTCACTCATTTTACAAAAAGCAAACAAAAGAAACACATATTTAGAGAGTGCAAAAGCAAAGACTATAAAAGAATGAGCCAGAATGAGTATGAAAGCAAACAATATTCCTGTTTAGGTTTGTGTATTTCTATAAAACATTTATAGATCAGTAATATCACCATAAAGCTTGCACAATGTTATTGTAGGTTATAAATGACACCATTGGATTGATCCACACTCCAAACCATGACTTTATATGATTAAAAAAACGTTTTAACACAAGAAATTCAACGTATTCGTTTAAGTATCTTAAAGTAGACCTATATTGGTTTGTGTTAAACACAATACCACCTGAGACCAATGACGGCAATACCTTGGTATTCCTTGAAGTACTATTACAGGACATAAAGTACTTTTCAAATACCACGATTTCACCATCAAATATCATGTTTCACCTGTGAATAAGCCCAGTGCAGTTGTGTGGTCTGCTATGTATATATTGGTGATGAACTGCTCTGCGCATCTCCATCATTGTGCAGTTTGCGCGCGGATCGCTTTCCAGTTTCACCCGTACACCGGCCACAAACCGTGAATGTGAACCGGAAAATCTTACCGTTGCTGGATATGTGGTTCTCCACATCATCGCCCCCAGGTTGTCTGACACTGGCACTAAGTTGGATGTAGAGTCCCATACAATGTAAACTCCTCAGAATCACTCCAAACGCGCCCATCACTGCTCTCTGTAAAACACTCTCACATCAGGTGAAAATATACGGTTTTGGGAGATAGATCCAGGTGTTGGGGAGTGTTTAATGCTGGGTTTTGTCCCTTGACGCGAAGGTAGGAGATGCTGAGAGGACGCTGCGTGTGTTTGCGGTCGCCCACTGATGCGATGTGATTCTCCGTGAAGAGAAACTCCCGGATCTAACCAACGCGGCGGAAGGATACGTAGTGTGCGGAGCGGGAGCGCGCCGGCTGTCATTGGGGAATTTCAATTAGGCGGAATAACATTGTGAAGAGATTTTCTTTTACAGTTAACGGTCATCGCTCGACGGTCGCCGTGGGTGGAGGGAAAATTACATCTGAAATGTTTCTGAGGTAAATATAACTGATGACTGTGAACGTAGGCGGTTTTATTTCACTCATCAACAAGTATAAAATATGCTTGGCAGGAGAATTAGAGTAATAATTCTGGTTTGATCTTGGCTTTTTTCCCTTCAGTGAACTCCCATACCGTTTTAATTAAATGTAGGCCTACATATTGTTTTTGAACGATGCTATAGATATTATATTTTATAGTATTTACAACTTTGTTAATGACTATAATGGCCATATACTATAATCCAGCACAGTATTGAATATAGTGAACTGATAAACTGCAATACATATTGTAGTACACGTTAGTTCGTACTACAGTAAACTGGTGTATTGTTGTATAATCGTTATAATTGCGGAAATCTACAGTATTGGGTTATTTGTTTATATTACTATAACAATAGCAACAATAGAATCACCATAACAGATTAAAGTACTTCACTATAGTATTATTCAAAAACACTGAAGTATTTATATAGCTTACTATAGTATTTTCTTCATGTGGGAGCTGCTGCATATGGCAAATAATGATACTGCACACAAATATGATACTTTCCAAATATACTGTGAAACAATATGCAATATGGAATAACAAAACCCTCAAATGTCAGTTTATGAATGTGTTTGCACATTACAACGTTTAGCATAGGTTGTAACCCAACAAACACATCTATGTGTAGCGATGTCTGTACAACGTAAATGTTTGTCAAAGGCAACGTCGCCACTTACGTGCTCGCTACATTGTTACAACGTCGAAATGTAAGACGTGAGAAGGCTGTAGCAACGTTGTCGTGTAACATTCAGCAACCGTGAGACGACGTTCCTGCTACATGTATTAATGTTTTTTTATTGGCAGTTTATCAATGCTGCCTAGAATACAGGATAAGCAGTAATAAGTTTCCAATATTGCTTATAATATTAAATATTGCTCATTCATTTTTCCTTTTTAATTTAATAACTGCATATGTCAACTTTTAAGTGTAAAAATGCCACACAAATGTATATAATCAAACTTTTTTATTATATATTTCACAACATTTAATACATGCAGTACACATCTAATTACAAGCAAACAGTATACAATAATGTTTAGATTATGTAAAATAATTAACTATATGTAATTAAACTAAAAGGACAGGCTAAATTAATATGTCAATTGAGAAATAAAGTAAACAAACAAGAAAGCAAATTAAAATGCAGACGCTGGGCATCGAAGCTCTGGGCTGGAGGATACAGCAGCCCGGGCAGCGCAGCCGAACACCAGGCGTAGTTGTTGATACGGAGAAGGCAGAGTCAGAGAAAGAAACAACTCCAACAGAGAATCCAGTTTCAGAGATGGATCCACAGCAGACACAAGTCAAAATAGGCAGCGAACAAGAGAGGACAGATCAGAGCTTGACACAACAGGACTACACAAATGACCACTGATGTCTTATTTAGCAAGAAGAAATAAAGCAATGCTCACGTCTCCTTGGTCATTGTTGAAGGAGACGCCCAACGGTCTGTTGATTTATAAACTGATTCATTAATGACGAGTAAATGTTGTACAGTGGTCATCCATGCACAACCTAAAGCAACGGCCGTTTAAATGGCAACATTATGACACCGTTGTGACAACCTTCAGCAACAACGTAGATCCGCAACCTTTTTACAAGGTTGGTACAACGTTGTGGGAAGGTCGCTACGTTGAGGCAACGTTCTGTGTTTGTTGGGAATACACTACACACATCTGTAGATAATGAGATAAGACCTGTGCATGATTAATTAATTAGTGAATATTCAATTTAAAGAAACTTATTTATCAGTCATAATTTAAATCACCCTATATCGTTACTTTGTGTTGCAGAGGAATTAAATGAATACACATTTGAAACGATAATTAAATATATTAATGTCATTCATTCATCCATTCATTTTCCTTCGGCTTAGTCCCTTTATCATCAGCGGTCGCCACAGCGGAATGAACCGCCAACTTATCCAGCATATGTTTTACACTGCGGATGCCCTTCCAGCTGCAACCCAGTACTGGGAAACATCCATACACACTCATTCACACACACTCATACACTACGGCCAATTTACTTCATTCAATTCCCCTATAGCGCATGTGTTTGGACTGTGGGGGAAACCGGAGCACCCGGAGGAAACCCGCACCAACACGGGGAGAACATGCAAACTCCACACAGAAATGCCAACTGACCCAGCTGGGACTCGAACCAGCGACCTTCTTGCTGTGAGGCGACAGTGCTAACCACTGAGCCACCATGCCGCCTATATTAATGTCATATATCAACTAATTATTTTGCATGTAAAAATCTCAAATTCAAGTCGTTACACTGAATGAGTAGAAGAAAAAAGAAAAAATACATTACCTCTAGGCGTTTCCCCATGCTGGAAATGGAGGGTAAGGTCAAGCACATTGCACTGTGATTTTTCAGCTCTTTTAGTGCTTTAAGTGCATACCAAGTGGCAAATGAAAAAAAAGTAACATTATTCCTGCCGCATAAAGCACTATAGTAGTTAGCCACCCTGAACACTGTTTAAATTATACCGATGTAATACTCACAGAATATTAATTTGTATCCAGGACATAATACTATAAATTTGCCAATGACTGGTGTCCAGAAAACGCAGCGGCTATATATACATATATTACATATATATATATGCATATATTATACCATGTTGCCAGGTATTGCTAAAATTCATACACCAAAAATGTATTTGTCAACTGGTGAGTAAAACGACTTCATATTACTATTATGATGCTAATATGAATAATTAAACATATTTTGAGGTGCCTAAATGCAAAGATTTAAAACAGCTGTATAGGCTATGAATATGGTAATCAGTAAACAGCAGACTGTAATCAACATCTTTTTCTCAATGAGCAGAAAAACAGATTTGTTTGCACTTGGACAACTTTGAATTCAGGTTTCACTTTTGTGCCATGTCATTTTAAACAGGTTTTTAGTTTCGAGTCACGCTAATTATCTCGTTATAACTTTACACTTATTTTTCAATCTGTGAGCGTGACACTTTTGGCAGTAATTTGATCCCATAATATAATGCAACTTTGCAAATTTATAAATTCAATAAACCACACCGTGTTGCCAGGTATTGTTAGAATTCAAACACCCAAAAGTAATTTGCCAATAAGCAACATGACTTCATATTACTATTAAGATAATAATATAAAATAATTAAACATATTTTGAGGTGCCTTAAATGCAAAAATGGAAAACAACTGCATAGGCTATGAGTATGGTAAACATGGTATATGCAATATGGTAAACAGCAAACTAAAACCAACACAATTGACACCACCTCAATACTTTAAGGATTAAACATAATTTACATGTTTCTGGGTGATAATTACTCAGTGAACGCTTTTAGCCAACGTCTAATTGACCTACAGAACGAACAAGTCATTTCAACCTTTCCCAGCGACCTGCACAATACTGGCATTATAAAGTGCTTATAAAAGACTGTTGCCGCCACTGTTGTATCAATTTACCCAATACCAGGAGCCGAAAATCTGCACTTGCAGAGCTCAATGAGCAGAAAAGCTGATTTTGTCTGCAATTAGGAAAACGTTGAATTCAGGTTTCGCTCATTATCTTTCGATACGTGACCTCATTGTTTCTTATTCTGCATTTTGTTTTCATTTTTGTGTTGGAATTTTAAACATGTTTTCAATTTTTGGATGTATTCTTATTTTTCGATCTGTGACTGGGATACTTTTGGTGGAAATTTGATCCCATACTATTATGCCTCTTCGCAAATTGATCAATTGAATAAACCACACCGTTGTCAGCGGGGGCGTAGCGGACATTTTAAAAGTGGGGGGGGGGGGGGGGGGGGGGGAGAGGGGAAAAAAAAGTTTAGGTTATTTAAATTTTTATTGCCTCTTTTTTAAAAAGAGGGGGGGGCGTCCCCCCCCCCCCCCCCATTTTGAGGTGCCTTAAAAGTAAAATTAAAAACAGCAGTATGGGCTATTAATATCGCAAACATGGTATATTCAAATATTATAAACAGCAGACTAAAACCAACACACCTGACACCACCCCAGTATTTTTGTAAGGATTAAACATGATTTACACATTTCTGGGTGATAATTACTCAGTGAACGCTTTTAGCCGACGTCTAATTGACCTACAGAACAAACAAGTCGTTTCAACCTTTCCCAGCGACCTGCACAATACTGGTATTATAAAGTGCTTATAAAAGACTGTTCCCGCCACAGGTTTGTATCAATTTAGCTGATACGAGGAGCTGAAAATCTGCGCTCGCAGAGCTCAACTCAATCACTCGGAAAAAGACAATTATTCCGAGCTCTCTGGGCTGTGAAATTGCTGTTGAATCACCGTTAGCGCGCCGGTGTCATAATCACTGATAAGAGATGCGTGCTGGGATACCTGCCCTTGCCGTCAATTCAAAATGCAAATGCCGATCCGGATTTTACAGGGGTGATTTCTGGAGGGGGTCCGCAAGCAGATGTTGCTCAGTGTGAGCCACCGCGGCCTCCACCCCGTCACGGCTAACCAGCGAGACAAGAGTGATTGGCATTCGCTACCGACAAGCATCACCACGGTAATGAGTGTGTGTGTCCTTGAAGCGCGCCAGCCGTTCTGTAGTTACCGCTCATTTGCATTTCAAGTTTGACGTGCTGGCAGAGGGGCATCAATAATGCTCCCAGCACACACAATTCATCATAATGCACAATTCAACAGATGGGTAACTGTCGCACATCACCTCCTGCAATTGTCAGCATTCCTCTACAGTATTTACGCCTCGCTCTCTCCACACACCGTCTCCTTGGTAACGACGACAACTAGCGGCAATCGCTGACCCCTGGAGATTGCAGCGAAATACAGAGATCTCGCAAAATAAAGCCGTGCTCCGGCAACAGAGGCACGGAGAGGACAGCCAGAGAATATTTAATATGCCAGGAGCATCAGCTGGGAGCGGGAAAGTGGAGCTCCTCTGAGGACGATGGATAAACAAAAGAGAACGTGCGGGGAAAAAGTCAGCGAGATAATGACTCTTGTGCACTTGTCCCGAGGCTAAAAGGACAGGAAGTTATCGCTCTTCGAAAAGGAGGCGGGACATCGGGACCTTCCTTTTGGTGCCTGGATGGTGACCGCAGGGCCCCGAGCTGTCCGCGTCTGATAAAGTGCACGCAGTAATGAGACTGCGGCACTTAATTAGCTGGCCAAACGCGCCTTTCTCCACTCGTCAAGACGATTCATCAAGGCCTGGAGACACACCGAGATGTTATTGTTACTACAATAATAATTTCCCGACATAATGTCTGTTTCCTCCGCCAGTGAGCATAAATCCAGTGAAACGCCCCCCCCACCTCCCCGAACTCCACTGGATTGATTCAATTTGGCAGTGGAGCTTTAACAATCATTCAGCTAAAGACTCTGTCTGTACTGAAGGAGAGCTTAGTAAGCAAACTGTCTGCAGATTGTGGCCGCGCTGGTACATACGCTTAGCCTGCTGGAGAGAGTGAGGATTCATTCATTCATTTTTTTTTCGGCTTAGTCCCTTTATTAATCAGGGGTCGCCACAGCGGAATGAACCACCAACTTATCCAGCATGTTTTACGCAGCGGATGCCCTTCCAGCTGCAACTCATCACTGGGAAACACCCAGACACTCCCATTCACACACATACACTACAGACAATTTAGCTTACCCCATAGATATATACACTAGATATCGCATATGGACCCTCAGCATGCGTCAATAGCGCCGCCAATAGTTGTACAGGGCTCCCAGGACAAACATCATTCAACCGCACCAGTCAAGACAGTGTGCCAATGTGAAGATGCTGGACTTTAGCGCTGCTTACGGGTGTAGTAACGAGCAAACAAAGAAAACAAAGCACAAAGGCAGAACATTTCATAGGTAAGATTTCGTTTTTTACATGTTACAAACTTTTGTGCTCAACAAGTAACGTTATTGATGATAATACAGTCTCTTACTGCACTGATCATAAGGCAAAGTAACATCATCTTGCACTGTATTTTAGGCTTATGCTAGTTTTGTTGAATAAAATCAGCAAACAATGAAAAAGAAATATGACAACGAGACGCTGCGGTGCCAGAAACTTGTATTATTGTCGGCTAAGTGAACGAGTCGTTCATAACGGAGATTCATTCACAAACGAATCGCTCCCTCCGTTACAATGAGAAGTGAAAGCAGGAGAGGGGGGGGGTTTCAGGACACGGATTAGATAAAATTTAACAGGGAGGAGGATAATATATTTCCATGCACACAAACACACACTCTTTATCAGCAATGCCCGTGCGGTCACTGATCCATCGACGTAGAAAAGTGATGTAAAATTGTAATTTTCGTAATTACATTTTTTTTTTTACATTTTTTTGCGTACTGACCACGGGGGGAAACTCCCAATCATAGATATATGTATATATGTGTGTATCTCTGGCTCTGGAGGGCCACAGTCCTCCACTACACCTTGGTCCTGCATTCATTTCAAAGGAGCGCTACCCTGTACTAAAATGGCAGCTATATTGACGCATTCCTTCCAATAGACAACAATAGGCCAGGCGACATCTAGTATATCTATGAGCTTACCCAATTCACCTATCGGCTTGTTAAGTGTGAGGTCACGTGAAGCGGCTTCCGGGTCCAAGCGCTATATCAAACTGTATGGGGACCCTCAACAAATAATAAAAATAAACGTTTACAAAGCGATGTAATACTTTGGAAATTCCCGATCGCAATATTTATATATATCTATCCATAGCCTAATATCCGATGGCCAGAAAGTGATAAATTTTTAATAAATTGTTATAATATTAGTCTGTGATGCAGCAAGTCCAGAGACTGTCGTGTACACCATGAGTTTATATAAAATTCACTTTAATGTGTGATATATGATGACTAAAAAGTGGTCATAAACGAATATTTTCTCAATTCAAATGAGTAGCGGCTTGGACCCAGAAACAGTATTCCATACATCACAACTTAACAAGCGGATAGCACATGTGTTTGGACTTGTGGGGGAAACCGGAGCACCCGGAGGAAACCCACGCCAACACGGGGAGAACATGCAAACTCCACTCAGAAATGCCAACTGGCCCAGCCGAGGCTCGAACCAGCGACCTTCTTGCTGTGAGGCGACATATTAGATTACATATTAAGCCTATAATGCATCTTTGAAAATTAATAATTGCAATAAACTATACCATGTTGCCAGGTATTGTTAGAATTCATAAACCAAAAAGTTATTTGCCAAATGGTGAGAAACACCGCTTAATATCACTATTATGATGCTAATATAAAATAATTCAACATTTTAAAGGGTTAGTTCACCCAAAACTGAAAATCCCATCATCATTTACTCTCCCTTGACTTGTTCCAAACCTGTTTGACTTTCTTTCTTCTGAACACAAAAGAAAATATTGAATAAATCTTGCAACATGTATCCACTGACTTCCGTAGTGTTTGTTTTCCCTACTATGGAAGTCAATGATTTTCAGCTTTCTTCAAAATATCTTCTTTTGTGTTCAACAGGAGAAAGAAACTCAAGTAAATAAATAGATTTTTGATTCACTTTGGCTGTGGAGCTTTAACAATCATTCTCAACCTTCAGCTAAAGACTGTTTCCATACAGAAGGAGAGCTTAGTAAGCAAACTGTCTCTAGAAAGTTCCCTGGCCGCAGCGGCACATGCGCTAACCCTGTGGGAGAGAGCGAGGATGAGATTGTAAATTAACAAGGGGATGCAAGAGAGGTTAGAAAATGAGAGAGAGTTGTGGCATCTTCACGCTTGCTCAGCAGGCCTGCGATTAGCGAGGGATTGTGAATCTCTGGCTCATCGCCACTGGACAAACATCTAATTAATGGCCATTAGAATCACAGCAGACACATCCTTTAAAAGAAAGAGAAACATCACATCTAGAGTGCGAAATTAACCACAACAGCAAGAAAACAAAATGTGTGTACAGATAAATTGATTCAACAAGATTCCAGCGGCAAGCAATTTGTCTGTCTGCACCATACGTGATACGACAGAAACGTTTAAATACCACAGACAGTCAGAAATGCAGATTGGTGCACTGCACTCACAAAACAAAATGGAGTGGTTTATAATCTAACATACATATTCAGGGATGTGATTCTTCCGTATAAATAAGGATTTCCGTATTTTCCAAGCTCAATGGGGCGACCCCTGTAATTTGCATAAATCCGAAGTTTTTTTGGGCGGTGGGGGGGGGCTCAGTGAGGTTCATCATCATCAAAGCAGAAGACCTGATTGATGGTTTGCGTCTTCATTGTTCATCATTGTGCACAAGAAGGAGCATTAAGTGCTTCATTCCTGACGTCATTCAGGTATAATGATATTATGTAGTCCTATAACGTGCGCGTATGACGAAGCTGCTGACAAGATGCAAGATTATGAAATTGCTTTGAATGTGTGCGCGGCTCAATTCAACTGGACTTAATAATTTACAGTTCGAATTGTCGACTGACTAGTAGTTTATTTATCACGTGGAATAAAGAGTCGACTAAATTACAGGGAAAATTATATTCTTTGGACACAAGAGAACTAACCTAGTTAGTGGCGCCATCTAGCGGCGGTATGTGGATCTGTCCCGACATTGCGGTACAATTATAAATCTATTAAACATTATTTAGGTGACTATTAAACTGCTAAACATTTAAACTGATTAAAAAAAATAAACTTAAATTGTGTGGCCAATATCAATAATGTATATAAATATTTTTTAGAATTATTATTTCTATTATTATTAATACACACACAGATATATATATATATATTCTTTTTTGTCCTCGGCTGATCACATGTCTGCATATTAAACCTCTTTAACATTAGTCAAAGTACATGAAGAGTGACTGATGATGTTGGTTTCCACAGTTATAACGATAAACTATGTTGCTAGGTATTTTATTTTGAAGATCTGAGGTGGACTATCTGCTGACGTTTTCAGTATGGATATAAATAAAACGTAAAATGTTATTCAAACTCACACTGGTAACATTTAACACTGAATAAAGCCCATAATCAGCACCTGAGGTGATCATTGTTATGGTTTATGCTGTTGTTCAACTGCGTCATCGCAGAAATAGAAACTGTTTCCATAACAGAAACTTTGCATATCACCATTGTGGATGGACAAACACTGAGTTTGACATGGAAAAGCTTTTATCATGTGTTGTAGCTTTGCGGAAAAATCTCAGGAAATATTCTGTTTTATAAGACCTCAGCATAATCAGGGTGTCTGCAGGTTTCACCAAGTTAAATTTAAGACTTTAAGACATTTTTAAGACCATTATGAACAGGGCTTGACATTAATTCCCGCCAAATGCGGGTAGATTTCAGCTGTGGCGGGTTAGACAGACACTCCCACTAGCCACTTTGGCTGGTTGAAAATATTTTTTAAGTTGCCAGAGCTACCTCATCCCTAAAGATTAGAATTTAAGTTTATGACTGTTTGTCAATATGCGTGCAAATGTGCTCTTAGAATCAAGAAGCAGCACGATTGATAACTGTTCGTGCGAGCAAAAGAAAGCAAGTAAATACCGAATGAGAGGATGATCAGGCGCATGGTGAGACACAGGCGAAACTCGCTCACTGACGTTGTGAGCGAGGCACAGCTGATGTGATGCGCGCGAGTGTTTAAAAGCTCCCATTTCCTTGCGCAAAACAACCGTGCCTGGAAACGCAACTGCTGCGATCGTTTCTCTTTGAAATAGATTGGTAAAAAGCGATGCTCGTGCACCCACAGTCCTGCTGCTTTCAAGAGATCTCCAGATTTTTTGTATGCAACAGCTGTTGCCGCTTTCGCTTTTAGCATTCTTTGAACAGATTATTACTGGGCCTACCGTTAACCGTGTGCACGTGATCATCCTTTCACTATCGCACACAGAATGTTTTTCACCTGCTTTCTTTTACTTGCAGTTATTTTTGTTAATATTCATTTGAATATTTTGTTAATATTTTTGTTGGTTTAATTATCATCCTTTACTATAACATTGCTTTAATAGGAGATAACGCTCCATTTATCTAGTTACCTGGTGACCTGGGACCTTTAGCCTGGACAAACTACTGTAGTTTTAGATAAATGAGAATAATCTTTTAAAATGTCAATAGTTTTTTTGCTTTTTTTGTTGAATAAAAAGCATATGCATATATTTAGCTATATTTAGCTTGTTTTGACACATTATTTAAAATTTGTTGCCAGTAAATAATTAGTTTAATGTGGCCAGAGAAAAAAATTGGTAAATCCTAAGTGTATAGCCCTAAAACGTCATGTGAAATAATAATAAAAAGTTAAATTAACGAGGAGGCATGTGGACATAACACAACATTAAAAGAATAGCCATTTTTAGCATGCCAAAGTCAAATTTATGCTTATAAAATATATTTTCTCAACAACAAAATTGTGGCTAGTGAAAATGGCGAGTGGCTAGCAACGTTGGAAAACTACTAGCCACAGTGGCTGGTGATCAATAAAATTAATGTCAAGCCTTGATTATGAATGAGATTTTAGATTTATACAAGGCTAAATGTTAAGGATTTTTTTCGAATATCCCAGTTGGAAAAGCTTTTCACTTGACCTATCAAAAAATGATTATAATTTAATACATTTAATAATAATTTAATAATAAAAAAGGTCAGGTCAGTATCCTCAGCAGTAAATAAATGAAGAGCTTTTAAACAAATGTTACTGTAAGGAAAGTAATTAAATGCCATTTTTACATAAGTTAAAAATGTTATTGAGATGGATTGTTGGTGATTGTATGGGTGTTAATGGCCAGATTGGGTAGTTACACAAGAACAAAGGAAAATTAAAACCTGTTAAAAAAAGAAAAAAGATTTAAGACCTACAACACAATATTTCAGTAGATTTGAGGCCTAAAATGTAGCTTTTGAGATTTAAGACTTTTTAAGACCCCGCAGATACCCTGATAATGGACAACAAATGAAACAAATGGTTTTGAATGACTCAATAACAAATTGCACAGAATTTCTTTAATTTGCTTCGGTAATCAAACATTGTGCAACGGTTGGGTTCATTTTAAGCAATATTTGCTAAACCTTCACAGACGAACATGTTTTGGCCTCTGAGGTTGTTAATTGATTGCTTTTGTTGAACCCATAAGGTAGCTACTCCAAATTCCACCAATCAGTCACAGCACAGTATTTAAATATCTGCTCCCAGGAAGCACCAAAAAATGACCTAATCTAGTTTTTAATTACACCTAGACATCAGCAATAATGTCAAATGCACTGCAAATAGCAATTAGTTACTTTAAGGGTGTTTTCACACCTGCCTTTAGTTCGGCTGAATCGCACTAGAGTTCGTTTTCCCTCTTGGTGCGGTTCATTTGGGCAGGTGTGAATGTAGCAATCGCACTCGAGTGCGCACCAAAAGCAGACCAAAAAAAGCATACCGAGACCTCCTTGAAAAGGTGGTCTCGGTACGCTTTCAAACGAACCCTGGAGCGGTTTGTTTGTGGTGAGAACATGATCCGAACTATAACAGACCCAACCGCAAAAAGTACTGCGCCTTTTTGGACTAATCCAGCTGCCGTAGTCCGATGCACTGGGTGTGGAGGAAAAATATTTGTTGACAGCACTTTACCAACAGTTTTAAACAGAGAGAGAGGGAAAAACATTACCTGATGGATCGTTGGTAATATTTCCGGAAGATGACCATGTCGCCGTTTAGCTAAATTAATTCAATCCTCCTCCTTTGTCACATGACTGCATTTTGGTTCTTTTCAACTGGTTCGGACCAAAGCAATCAGGGTGGTGTGAAAGGGACCCAAAACCGGCAGAAAAATTCTACAATGTATTATTTGTTGCCCTTGGTCCGGACCAAATGAACCGAACCACAGATGTGAAAGCACCCTAAAATAAGTGAGTAAACCAGTTGCCTTGAAAGTAGGGTTGTCACGATACTGGAATTCGATACCCATCGGTACTGAAGTTTTAAAAACGTCCATTTCCCGC
>CAIGQV010019150.1:521911-535574 GCA_903798115.1 Danio jaintianensis | reverse complement strand
ATATGGCTGGATGGATGGATGGACTGACTAATGGATGGATGGATGGAATAATAGAGGAATATATAGATGGATGGACCAACAGACCAATATATGGATGGATGGACAGACTAGTGGATGGATGGATGGACAGATGGAAGGATAGAATGACATCAATAGACAGATAAATGGATGGAAAAATAGAATGATGGATGGATGGATAGATTTTTGGAAGGAGAGAATGACAATGGATGGATGAATGGATGGAACAATAAAAATAATGATGGATGGATGGAATGACAGAAAAATAGAACAAATGATGGGTGGATGGAACAATAGAAGGAATCATTGGTAAAATGAAACAAATGATGGATGGATGAAATGAAAGTAGAATGGATAAATGGAGTGATGGAACAATGGATAGAATGTTAGTAAGTGAATGATGGCTGAATGGAAAGAATGGCAGGACAATGAACAAAAACACAACTAAACAGTAAATAAAGAATAATAGATAGTTCACAGAATGTTCCTCCAGTGCAGAAAGATGCAGGAAAACATTTCCATCAGGTAAACAAGCATCGCCGACAGTAAAACTGCAGAACAAACACAACCCGTCTAATTTGTGGTGTAACATTTGTTTTCATTTCCCTGTGATTGCGTTTAATGCGGTGTAAGCACATTTGCAGGAGTGTGAGACCTGCGGGCAGCGAGCCTGGCACTCGGACGCGGGTCTGACATGGGCACAGCTGCTGCAGAGGGCAGGTGGAAATTTCAATTTCTCAGAGCCGTCGCAGCGGCACAGAGCAGCTGCTGAGAGAGAGAAAGAGAGAGATCACACTCCTTCAGCAGCTCAGAGAGATGTGGCGGTCCAACACACAGCAGACCATCATTGACCACTGGCAAACCTGCCAAACCACTGCCCAGAGATTCACAAAGTCTGGATTACACCAATGGACCCTTTTCACATTTCCGGGTTTTCACATCATGGAGTTCACATTTTGTGGACTCATGGGCGTGCTGGTCTGAAAAGGAGGTGTGTTAAGGCGCATTGGAAAATATTTGAAATAGAAAAAATTCACATATGATTATGGTTTAATGTTTATGGACTAATGGTTTAACAGAGCAAGGCATTTTACACAGTATTTCCTATAATATTTTTTCTTCTGGAGAAAGTCTTATTTGTTTTATTTCGAATAGAATAGTTTTTAATTTTTTAAAGCCATTTTAAGGTCAGGGCTGCATGGTGGCGCAGTGGGCAGCACGTTCGCCTCACAGCAATAAGGTCGCTGGTTCGAGCCTAGGCTGAGTCAGTTGGCGTTTCTGTGTGGAGTTTGCATGTTCTCCCCGTGTTCGCGTGGGTTTCCTCCGGGTGCTCCGGTTTCCCCCACAAGTCCAAAGACATGCGCTATAGGTGAATTGGGTAAGCTTAATTGTCTGTAGTGTATGTGTGTGAATGAGTGTGTATGGATGTTTCCCAGTGATGGGTTGCAGCTGGAAGGGCATCCGGTGCGTAAAACATATGCTGGATAAGTTGGCGGTTCATTCCGCTGTGGCGACCCCTGATTAATATAGGGACTAAGCTGAAAAAAAGAAAATGAATGAATGAATTTTAAGGTCAATATTATTAGCCCCTTAAGCAATATTATTTTTTGATTGTCTACAGAACAAACCATCATCATACAATGACTTGCCTAATAACTCTAACTTGCCTAATTAACCTAGTGAAGCCTTTAAATGTCACTTTAAGCTGAATACTAGCATCTTGAAAAATATCCAGTCAAATATTATGTATTTTCAACAATTTCACACAAAAAAAATCTTTAAAGAGCACCTATGATGAAAATCAATTCAACAAGACAGGACGTGCGCAAAGCAACCGGGATTTAAAGATCTGTTGAGCTCTCTGTGATCATCAATCATCATCAAATGTGATCAAGAGTAAGTTTTAAAGTTTAACACGTTTTTAAATCAGTGCATGTTTGTAATGAATTACAGCGATTTACTTCAGCTTTACTTTATCACCACAGCCGCGTGTCAGTACAATTATAAAAGAAGACTCTTCAATCCCGGGTTGTGGACGTTAAATCAGGTTTATTTTGTACATTAACATAACGGATATCCATACAGCAGTGGATATTAATGTGCATCCTGTCACATTTGCATACAAAAACAGTGCAAAGCTAAACGTGCGCACTGTGTGTGTGTGTGTGTGTGTGTGTGTGTGTGTGTGTGCGTGCGTAACTTTGTAACGACATTGTGTATTACACAAATCAAATAATCATTGGGAAAGTTCTTACTGTAGTGTTTCTCACAAACGTTACGTGAGATCTGCTTCCTTCATGTCTGTCACTGTGCTGTTTATCTGAGGCAGCCGAGGGCGGAGATTGAGGCACACTCTGACAAGCACGTGGGAACGGTGGGCGGGGAGAACTAGTATTAAAGGCACAGGCCACAAAAACAGCTACATAGTGTTCAGAGCAGAAACTTCCAATGTTCTGAAAGGTGTAATAAATAATCTGATGGGTGTTTTGAGCTGAAACTTTACAGACACATTCTGGAGACACAAAAGACTTATATTAAATCTGGAAAAAAGGGTAAAATAGGTGCCCTTTAAACATCAGGTTGCTTCAAAAAACAAAAGATCATGCATGAATCTATAATAACAATAATCAATCGAAAGCGAAAGATAAACAGAGAGAAAACAGATAGAGAGCAAAATAAAAGAGAGCTCAAGAGAGAGAGAAAAAAGAAAGAGACCATGCAAGTGAGAGAGCAAAAAGAAAAAGAGAGAGAGAGCTGTCAAGACTTAATCAAGGTGCTGTGGGCTGAAGAGTGGGCGAAGCCAATGAGTAACATCACTCAAGAGAGAGAGAGAGAAAGAGAGAGCGGATGGAGGAAAAAGAAAGAGTGAACAGAAACCCTTCATGAGCTCTTGGCCTGCAGAAAGCAATCCTCCTGATACTGCACTTACTGCTGAGTGAACTTATCGAAAACACTAAAGACTGATAAACGTCTGCGAGTCTTCATCCATCCATCCACCTGTTCACACTGACCTCACCAGACAAAAACACGCTTTCAGACTATACGAGGAGCAGGGGTGGAAATCCTATTGAATTCCCACAATATGATACTATTGTGATAGGATATTATTGTGATTAGGCATGGGACGATAACCGGTTTCGAGGTTTACCATGGTTTGGAAAAGTCAAGGTTTTAAAACCACTAAAAGTTTCTGTTATACCGAACGTACGGTATATGTACTGTATTTTTATGCGGTTTTTTATGACTATTTTATTTAGTTTTTTAGGGCAACAGTATGTCCAGCAGAAAAAGAGCCTCCATATCAAAAGCTACTGTTCAGCTCATGATTCAGAAAACATCTGAAAAACAAACCGCTTATAAACCAACATCCAAGCATGCTATAGACCTGCTAAAGATATCCCATGATGCATTTTCAAGTTGTACAGAAATCTGTGTTTTTGATATTAATGAAGAGAGAAGAACGATTTATTTGAAGTATTTAGCCTGATATGTTTACTGTTATAAAATATTTTAAATGTTGCTTAAAATAAAATATATTGTGTTCAGTGGGGGAAAAAGTTGTTGTTCTTTACCAAGACATTTAAAAAGAACATATTTTAGAGCAGGAATCACAATACCGCGAAATTTTTATCCAAGGTTATCACACCGTCAGAATCTTGCTCATCTCTAATTGTGATATGATATTATCGCGATTTTAAATATATACTGCAATATTTTCATCTACAGTACATGCCTTTCCAGTTTCTGTATTTTTGGATTAAAGTATGTTGCGTAAGATACAACCGTTTCTAGAATCTTTCGGTGAATAGATAGCAAGGGGCCATTCACACAGATGAAGTTTTCATATGTGCTACCTTTTGATTTGTTTTTGTATGTAAACATGCACATGATGGATGGATGTGCGATTTTAAATATATTGCGATATTCTGTGAAAAATACCATTTATTACCTTTTACCAACTTCAAATTATATCAACAAAGACTTAATGAAAATGCCTGCTTTTTGCTAAATACTATATAGTTACTATAATATTGGTTCTAGAAAGATACTAGCTATGTTTATAGACCATTTCAATGTGGTCATGTCATTGGCCCATGAACATTTCCTGCTTGTTATCAAACTATTTCATAATTGTAACAAGAGGCAATTCATAACATTATTTATCAATATGTGGCTCTTTTTGGATTCTCGGAAGCTATAGAAATTAAAAATGTAAAACAGGAAGTATGCTGGGACCATTGTTTTTGTTTACATCCCTCAAAATGGTCTATATTCACCTATTTTTATGCGCATTTTATAAGGTCACATAAAAAAAATGCTTAATGAAAATGGCAAGATGAGCATACATTTTAAGAATGTGCATAAAAAAAGTGAGTAACTTTTTATCTGATCAGAAAAAATGCACATAAACTACAATGGAAAGACATTTACCAAATAAATGCCAGCATCAAAAAGTCATGACTTAGTTTTTCACAGATGATGATCAGATAAAAAAAGTGCGTGATGGGACGCATTAATGGATAAACCAGCATTTCCAGCACATTGTAAAACATCTGAAATGTTGTTTTGGTCATTTCTGAAACGCCTCAGCCGTCAGTCCGTCACCACAGTGGTTCAGTATTATTATTTTTCTATTATTATTCCCTCCAGGACTGTCTTGAGCATCTGTCTGCGCTCCTAAAGAGCATCTCATGTCTCCAAAAGCCACTGCATTGCGTTCATTGCGTTTCATCTTTGTCTTCTGAGGCGCAACTCACTTATTAGAGAAGAAAAAACACCACAGTGGCTTCTCTCAACGCACTAAACTACATTTCTCTGACTGATATCTGCTCCAGTTTAACAGGAAGTGATGATTTTGTTCTCCTTGACTCATTGGATGTAAACCCTGCTTTATATGCAAATGTTTTATGCAGCATTTCGATTTTGCGCACAAGTCTAATTCACATCTTTGGATGGAAACATATCATGGATAATCTCACCTCTCATTATATGCCGGACTACTTTGACGGATCCTCCTCTGAGATTGAGGATCTGATGGACTCTCTGCTGTAACTGCAGATAAAAAACACACGGTTCAGTATTAAAGTTTTGGTCTTCAGCTGAATGAAATGAAGCGGGTGGTGAGTACTCTACCTGAGGAACTCCAGCAGCACAGATCTCCACCATAATATAACAGAGTAGCTGAAGAACGAAGAGTCCAGCGTCCAGACGCCGCAGGTAAAACTCATCGTCCATCGCATCATCTAGGATCTCACCGCGACGCACCATATCCTGAGACACAGAGCATATTTCAAGTACACATCAAATCAAAACTAAACATATTGATTTTGTTAGCTCACACTGCTAGTTTTGCGGTGAACAATTCATCTGTGCATGTCATTAAGAGAAAAAAAATGGTTTGCCCTTGTAATCTAACATTGAAATCTGAAAATGCACTTCCTGTTTGTTTTGAGTTAAATTCTCAGATTAGGTCTGTCTGAGGTATTGGGCGTGGCTAACATACTTAACCACGCCCCTCCAGCTGTCAGTTTAGACAACAAACAGAAATGGTGAGGAGGAGGAGTCTGTTAGGTTGTAATAACTCTCCCCAAACCCTTTTCCCCATCTTTCTGAATGAAATGCCTACTTTACTACATCCAATCAGCTCGCAGTAGAACAAATAAGCCACGCCCACTGTTTTCTCATTTAATATTATTTCATTAGGTTTTCATATTTAATATATAATCTCATTTAATAGTCACAAAAAAAACGGTCACAGCTTCCAGTTCATGTGGACTTTAAGGAATAAACGATAACAGGCATTATTTTCTGATTATATGCATTATTGATTTACGTAGTAAATATTGATTTATGTGGTATTTTCCTTATTCTTTTTAACTTTAAGCTGTTGTACAACTATTATGGTCATTTTATTTAAAGGTAGAATTTTAGCTATTAACAAACCATTAACTGGTCAGAAATCCATTCTTGTAGGGTTGTCACGATACTGGAATTCGGTACCAATCGATACTGAAATTTAAATTTCCTGCTAACATTTGAGCGCTGTTGAGCGCGTTCTTAAACAGCGCTGATTTGCCATTGTGTTCACGTGCTCAACAGAAATGACTGTGATTGGCCGTGAAAGTCATCAGTTCACTGAACTCACCGCTGCTAACTGAGTGTAACCACAGATACAGGGACACTGGAGTGTTTTAAAGCCGTGATTCATCAGTGGATCGCTCGTATGTCAGCTTATAGACAAACCAGCTGATCAACGTGTCTTTGAAACACTCCAGTGTCCCTGTATCTGTGTTTACACTCAGTAAACAGTGGTGAGTTCAGTGAACTGATGACCTTCACGGCCAATCACAGTCATTTCTGTTGAGCACGTGAACACAACGGCAAATCAGCGCTGTTTAAGAACGTGCTCAACAGCGCTCAAATGTCGAGAAATGGATGTTTTTAAAACTTCAGTATCGATTAGTACCGAATTCCAGTATCGTGACAACCCTACAATCTTGCATAGAGGAAATCTTGGAAATAAAGATTGTAAAAACAGCTTACACCTCGTTTCTTAGGAATATAGCAGATTCAGCTAATAACAGGAATAAATATTTACTCAGGAGTTTATTAGCCACAGAAAAAAAAGAAAAAAACAATCACTCGCCAATGGCTTCAACATTCACCCAAAAAATATAAGGTTCAGTCACAATAAAAGCATCACATTAAAAATCATAAAAGTCTCCAAGGGTCTGTTTTTTGCAATGACGACAACATTAACCTTAAAAAAAACTTGCAGAAAATAGTTTTATAAGAATCTACCATCAGTCTGATGGCTAACACTGCCCTACATAGCAAACGATAAACAAATAAATACATGATAAATAGGATTTATTCAAGTCAAAACTCCTGTATCTACTCATATTGAAAACAGAAAAACTACATATTTTTTCTCCTCGTTATCATGCAGCCCTAATAAGTCACATGATAATAAATAACAAAAAAAAAAAGCATGCTGACTCACAAATAAAACCACATGGAGTGATGTAAATAGTTAATTTAAACCAAACCTTATTAAAAAAATCTCAACATTAAACATTTTTATAATTAAAGTCATATTAATAGGTCAAAAACATGGGCTATAAAACCGATTTATTTATTTATTTGTTTGTTTTTTAATGATTTTTTTGGGTTGTTGAGTCTCTAAAGTGTCTGTTTTTTGCAACGACACCAACCTTAACCTTTAAAAAAAAAAGCAGTCTAATAGCTTACATTGCTTTGTATAGCAAATGTTAACGAAATTAATGTTAAACAGCATTTACTCAAGTTATCCTACTCTTAAAACATCTATACATAAACTCCTGTATCTAAACATACAAAAAAAACTGAAAAACTAAATGTTTGTTCTTTCCTCCTCATTATGCAGACCAAATTTTCCCCCCAATTTCTGTTTAACGGAAAGAAACATAATAGTTTTAATAACTCATTTCTTATAACTGATTTCTTTCATCTTTGCCATGATGACAGCACATAATATTTGACTAGATATTCTTCAAGACACTAGTATTCAGCTTAAAGTGACATTTAAAGGCTTAACTAGGTTAATTAGGGTAAAGTTAGGGTAATTAGGCAAGTCATTGTATAACAGTGGTTTGTTCTGGAGACAATCCAAAACAAATATTGCTGAAG
The DNA here is from genome assembly GCA_903798115.1 of Danio jaintianensis. Lineage (NCBI taxonomy): Eukaryota > Metazoa > Chordata > Actinopteri > Cypriniformes > Danionidae > Danio > Danio jaintianensis. The sequence continues at coordinate 527,888 of CAIGQV010019150.1, read as the reverse complement.
GGGGCTAATAATATTGACCTTAAAATGGATTTAAAACAATTAAAAACTGCTTTTATTCTAGCCAAAATAAAACAAATAAGACTTTCTCCAGAAGAAAAAATATTATAGGAAATACTGTGAAAAATTCCTTGCTCTGTTAAACATAATTTGGGAAATATTTAAAAAAGCAAAGAAAAGATGTATTTAAAAGAACTGTAAAAACCTAAATAAATGCATGCTGATTCCCAAATAAAAGTCCACGCAGTGTTGTAAACAGTTCAGCATCTCCAGCTCTGGATAATAACACTGGATTCTCAGATCACTTTAAAAAGTCTGAATTTCCACCGATTTTTTCCAGCACATGCAGTCAAAATCTAAAGGGACAAAAGACGCGTGGCATTTGTTGAGCAGCATAATTGCGGCGATTGACACTGGCCGCTCTCCAGGGGATTGAAATCTTTCGGAGCATAAAAACGCTGGCAAGCGTGTGTGTGAAAAGCCTGGCCAACACAAAAGAAAGAGAGCTGCAGAAATGCCAGCGAGCGGTCACGGCTTGCTGAAGAAACATTAGCTCAGATCGCCAGCACGGTCACGTTTACATCTGGACAAAAACAGCATTCAGATGTGCTGCAACCAAACACAAAAAATTCTGCATCCACATTTCATGCAATGAGGACAGGAGGTCACTTTCACCATTAAAATTGTATTTTTTTATTTTTTTGGAGCAGCATGAAGGTCAAGTTCACCTTTCAGACCTTCATCTCAAAGGTTTTTCCTTTTTTAAATCCATCATCATTTTGCTATTAGTGCTGTAAGCTTTCCTGCGCAGAGACTGCAAGGTCACGGGTTTGACTCAATGCAATATCAATGCACAGGATGAAAGTGTTATATGCAGTATGATTTGGATGGGGCAGCACGGTGGCTCAGTGGTTAGCACTGTGGCCTCACAGCAAGAAGGTCTCTGGGTCGAGTCCCGGCTGGGCCAGTTGGCATTTCTGTGTGGAGTTTGCATGTTCTCCCCGTGTTGGCGTGGGTTTCCTCCGGGTGCTCCGGTTTCCCCCACAGTCCAAACACATGCGCTATAGGGGAATTGATTAATTAAATTGGCCGTAGTGTATGAGTGTGTGTGTGTGAGAATGAGTTTCCCAGTACTGGGTTGTGGCTGGAAGGGCACCCGCTGCCTAAAACATATGCTGGAATAGTTGGCGGTTCATTCCGCTGTGGCAACCCCTGATAAATAAGGGACTAAGCGGAAGGAAAATGAATGATTTGGATGAAAGTGTTGCGTACAATATGCTTTGGATGAAAGTGTCAGACAAACGAGTGAAGTTATGCTTAAACTATTAATAGCAAAAAAGCTAAAGGATGTATTCATGGGTGTAGCTTTCCAGTTATACAAGGGTTTTATTTTTACTAATTAATTTTTGCTTAATTGATTATAAAGCAAAGCAAGAAATGTATGGTCTATACTGTATTTTGCATATTGTACTTTGAGCAAAAATATATATAAAATGTTAACATTTTAGTTTAAATAACAATTCCCACCATTATCTACAGGCTTATTACCTGCCTATTATTAAAGAGACAGTTCACCCAAAAATGATAACTTGATTCACTTGTTTTAAACCTTTATGAGTTTCTTTGCTCTGACGAACACAAAAGAAGATACTTTGAAGAAAGCTGAAAACCTGTAACCATTGACTTACTATACTTAAATACTATGGAATATCCATTTAGGACTGTTTATTAATACTTAAGTATGATCTTATTCTACACACCTAATCCAAGCCAATACCTAAACCCAACTTCTAACTTAATTAGTAGTTGATTGAGATAAAAAGTTAGTTAATGGTTTGTTAATTATACGAGATGTACATTAAACTAAAAAAACAAAACATATATTTTATGCAGCGGATGCCCTTCCAACTGCAACCCAGCACTGGGAAACACCCATACACTCTCACATTCACACATATACACTATCGCCAATTTAGCTTAAGTTTAAAACATTCTTTAAAATATCTTCTTTTGTGTTCAACAGAAAGAAAGAAAAAAATATCTGGACAGATTTTGGAAACTCAAACAGATTTGGAGTAAATGATGACAAAATTTTCCCTTTTGGGCGTCACGGTGGCGCAGTGGGTAGCATGATCGCATCACAGCAAGAAGGTCGCTGGTTCGAGCCTCGGCTGGGTCAGTTGGCATTTCTGTGTGGAGTTTGCATGTTTTCCTCGTGTTCGCGTGGGTTTCCTCCGGGTGCTCTGGTTTCCCCCCAAAACGACAAAGACATGTGGTATAGGGGAATTGGGTAAGCTAAATTGTCCGTAGTGTATGTGTGTGAATGAGTGTGTATGGATGTTTCCCAGTGATGGGTTGCAGCTGGAAGGGCATCCGCTGCGTAAAACATATGCTGGAAAAGTTGGCGGTTCATTCCGCTGTGGCGACCCCTGATTAATAAAGGGACTAAGCCGAAAAGAAAATGAATGAATGAATTTTTTTTTCTTTTGGATGAATGCCTTTGGATGCCTTTAACCCTTGTGTACTGTTCAAATTGACTCCCCTTTGGTTATGTTGGGGGCTGTTTTTGCCCCATTGACTTCCATTATCACCACATTTTTTGATTGCAAACCCATGACACCATAAAATCATGCATTCTTGATTTTTGGTGGTTTTCCCTGTTGGGGAGAGGTACTGTTTACTGTTGATCATCAGTTGCAGTGCAAAAAAAGATTAGTATCTTACTTTTATATGTAATATGCTATAGTGTGTGTGTGTGTGTAAGAGAGACCTTTGCGCACTTATCTCTCTCAGCTCTCAGAACACAGTAAACAAAGTAAGTGTATTTCTGCACACAAACTATAATCTGCTGTTTTACTCAAGCGGCAACCTCCCGCTCTCCCTCGTGAAGCCAATACGGAAGTAACTAAAACTGCAATTCATCGACTCGCCTTTGGGGGCTCCAGGAAATCCAGATGTTCACTGACTGCAATGCTAAATTGGCCAATTTTACAGCTGATAAAAACATGTTTACAGCCTGATACAAAAGATGGTTTTGGTGTATATAGCTAATATTACGCTTCATGACAACTGTGAGGCGGTGAATTTTTTTTTACTCATTCAATTTGTTTTTATTAAGTTATATTAAGTCTGCATAATTAAGGGCGTGGCCACTTGAGTGACAGCTAGGTCTCACTGGTCGCCGTCATGTCATTCTGGCTGATTAGCCGCTGAGCTCGGCTTATACATCGTATTTTTGTGTTGTTTTGTGGCTTTACACAGTCAATTGCCTTTTGGAATTATTTCCTACAATTATCAGATGATATGCCATGCTGTGTGCACTTAATTGTGCTCACAAACCATTCAAGTTACCTCCATTTGCCAGGTAAGTGAAATTATATACAATGTCTTTAAATGTATTTGTTTTATTTGAGATATTTATCATTTATAATTCTCTTTAGAACTGTAAAGCACTCCAGAATCTGACAGATTGATTAGCTGTAGGCTAATGAACATCTGAATCACTGTCATACAGTGTTATGCCTGGATTTCATAAATAGCCTTGCATTTACTAACACAGACTATATTTGAAGTATTTGGAAGTGATTCGCATTTTCCTCCTGTAGAAAAACATCATAAGAACAATGCTTAGTGGCTCAATGTGTTACAACAGTGTTTTTAAAAGACTAAACACTTTACTGATATAGTGTACAACCAAGGACGTGTGGTCAGAACACAAAATGAGTCGCAGGTAATGAAGTATTAAGCATTTCTCCCAAAGAAAAGCCTGTCTAAGCAAAATGCTAGCAGGCGTCTTTAGCTCCGCTCACACCTCTTTGCCCTTGTTTGGTATCCCCCAGTCGGTGCAATGACAAGCGAACAAAATGACGATGGTTGGCCACGCCTACTTGTAGCTTCATTTGCGCTCTTCAGAAACTTATGGGTGACGTCACGGATACTACGTCCAAATGTTTTACAGTCTATGGTTTTACTCCACAGAACTCCATATAAAAGCCAGAAACTCTTTAGCACAGGCCTATCTAAAGGGTTAATGCTGCCAACTGATGATCAACAGTAAAAATGACACATTGTCTCTCTTCCCAACAGGGAAAACACGCAACAATCAAGAATGCATGATTATATGCTGTCATGGCTTTGCAATCAAAAAATGTGATTATAATGGAAGTCAATGGGGCAAAAACAGCCCCCAACATAACGAAAGGGGAGTCAATTTGAACAATACACAAGGGCTTATTAAAGCCAGTATTAATAGTGAGAATTAATCTTTAAACTACAATGTTACTGAGTTATTTTGTATATGTTAAGAACGAATGCAACATTGATTTGAACATTGACACTCCAACATGACGTTCATTATCGCTGCATGCAATCAGAGTGCTGTATTTCAGTCTCGTGAATGTGATATTGGAGGCTCGTTACAGAGGTACAGCCTTTGGCAACTCAATTACATCACTGCAAATAACAAGCGGCATCACCTCGGGGGAAAAAACAGAGTGATTTTTAGTCACTTCCTGTTGGAGAACCGCAGGCTGGCACAGGTGTTAATATGACAGGCAGAACAAAGCGGCGCCGGGACCTGTGATTGAGTCTCACGGGACGCGCACAGACTAAATTAATCCCAGCACACCCTGCCAACACTTCCTCCGCCGATGCTTTTGAGATTTCCATGACTCTGCGGCAAACAAAAAAGCAGACCTAAAGGCGGAGGGTTTTTTTTTTTTATGGGGGTCCGTGTTTGGGAAATGCAATTCGCTGAGAATTTGTAGCTGTCATTAGGCAGTAAAAGCAGGCGAGACAGGTTCACATGCGCTGACAGCACTCCGAGGCGTTTTTAAACAAGGGCTCCGCTACGGGTGATATACTTTTATAGCAGCCCGAGAAAGCAGAGAGAACGCGGATCCATCTGGAGGGAGAGAGAGGAAACAAGAGCAGACATTTCCACACTCATATTCCTGTCACTGCTTCTGAAAGATGATTTATAGAGCTCTGAAGAAGAAGAAACAGAGGAGAGACAGAGAGAGATCAAGTGCAGGAGAAACACATGCATATACACTCAACGGCCACTTTATTAGGTACACCTTACTAGTACCGGGTTGGACCCCCTTTGGCCTTCAGAACTGCCTTAATTCTTCTTGGTATAGACTCAACAAGGTACTGGAAATATTCCTCCGAGATTTTGCTCCATATTGACATGATAGCATCACGCAGTTGCTGCTGATTTGTCGGCTGCACATCCATGATGCGACTCTCCCGTTCCACCACATCCCAAAATGTGCTCTATTGGATTGAGATCTGGTGACTGTGGAGGCCATTTGAGTACAGTGAACTCATTGTCATGTTCAAGAAACCAGTCTGAGATGATTCGCGCTTTATGACATGGTGTGTTATCCTGCTGGAAGTAGCCATCAGAAGATGGGCACACTGTGGTCATAAAGGGATGAACATGGTCAGCAACTATACTCAGGTAGGCTGTGGCGTTGACACGATGCTCAATTGGTACTAATGGACCCAAAGTGTGCCAAGAAAATACCCCCCACACCATTACACCACCACCACCAGCCTGAACCGTTAATACAAGGCAGGATGGATCCATGCTTTCATGTTGTTGACGCCAAATTCTGACCCTACCATCCGAATGTGGCAGCAGAAATCGAGACTCATCAGACCAGGCAGCGTTTTTACAATCTTCTATTGTCTTCTGCTGCTGTATCCCATCCGCCTCAAGGTTGGACGTGTTGTGCGTCCCACAGAACTGCCGCTCACTGGATATTTTCTCTTTTTCGGACCATTCTCTGTAAACCCAAGAGATGGTTGTGCTTGGACAGGTATACCTAATAAAGTGGCCGCTGAGTGTACACACACACAGACACACATTCTTATACACATGCATACAGACACATTCAGACACACACAAACAAACACATATAGGCACTCAAACACACACACATGAATAGACAAACACACACAGACACACTCAAAC
>CAIGQV010019150.1:491608-506645 GCA_903798115.1 Danio jaintianensis | reverse complement strand
ATTCATACATTCATTCAGATATTAATTTCTTTATTCATTCATTCATTCATTTTTTATTAATTTGGTTATTAATTTATTCATTCCTTTATTTATTCATTAATTCATTCAGATATTCATATAGTCAATTATTGATTTATCCATTTTATTTATTTATTCATACATTCATCCAGTCATTCATTTATTAATTCGTTCCATTAGTTATTAATTTATTCATTGATTCATTCACTTATTATTGATTCATTCATTTTTATTAAGTTGGCTATTAATTTATTCATTCCTTTATTTATTCATTAATTCATTCAGCTATTCATCCAGTCAGTTATTAATTTTTTTCATTTTTATTTATTTATTCATTCACTTATTATATTATTTATTCATTCATCCAGATATTAATTTATTAATTGAGTCATTTAGTTCTTAATTTATTCATTGATATATTCACTATTTATTCATTCATTTTTATTAAATTGGTTATTCATTTATTCATTAATTCATTCAGATATTCATATAGTCAATTATTGATTTATTCATTTTATTTTTCATTCATTCATTCATTCATTCATTCATTTTCTTTTCGGCTTAGTCCCTTTATTAATCTGGGGTCGCCACAGCGGAATGAACCACCAATTTATCCAGCATATGTTTTTAACGCAGCGGATGCCCTTCCAGCTGCAACCCATCACTGGGAAACACTCATTCATACACATACACTACGGACAATTTAGCTTACCCAATTCACCTATAGCACATGTCTTTGGACTTGTGGGGGAAACCGGAGCACCCAGAGGAAACCCACGCGAACACGGGGAGAACATGCAAACTCCACACAAAAACGCCAACTGACCACGCCGAGGCTCGAACCAGTGACCTTCTTGCTGTGAGGCGAACGTGCTACCCACTGCGCCACCGTGCAGCCCTATTCATTCATTCATTTTTATTAATTTGGTTATTTATTTTTTCATTCCTTTATTTATTCATTCATCCATTCATTCAGATATTCATTTATTAATTCGTTTAATTAGTTATTAATTTATTCATTGATTCATTCACTTATTATTCATTCATTTTTATTAATTTGGTTATTCATTTATTCATTCCTTTATTCATTCAGATATTCATATAGTCAATTATTGATTTATTCATTTTATTGATTTATTCATTCCTTTATTTATTCTGTTATTAATTTATTCATTCATTCATCCATCCAGTCAGTTATTAATTTATTCATTTTATTTGTTTATTTATCCATTCATTCATCAATTTATTAATTTAATTATTTATTTATTTATTCATTCATTCATTCATTAATTCATCCATCCAGTCAGTTATTAATTTATTATTAATTTTTTAACTATTTATCCATTCATTCATCATTTTATTAATTTAATCATTTATTTACTCATTCATTCATGCATCCATCTAGTCAGTTATTAATTTATTCATTTTATTTATTTATCCATTCATTCATCAGTTTATTAATTAATTTAATAATTTATTTATTTATTCATTAATTTATTCATTCATTCATAAGAAAAATCTGAATTTAGACATTTTAACTTAAGTCTAGAGACTTAAACTGAATTACTTCAACTTTTTAATTGATCTTTTAATAAAAGCTAATTGAGATGTAAAATCTGAATTTAAACTCACAATTCAGAAGGAAAATCAGAATTGAGAAGTTTAAACTCTGAATTCAGATGGAAAATAAAACTACATTTAGAGATTTTAATTTAGAATTCAGAAAAAAATACGAGAATTTAGACACTTTAACTCCTAATTAAAAAAAATATTTTATCTTTTAATAAAAGGTAATTGAGATGTAAAATGAATTTCAAGAAAGTTATTTTTTTTTAGATATAAGCTCAAGAAAAATCAGAATTAAGAGATTCTTAAGACTATGAAATATCTTTATCTTTCTGAAAAGCAGTGAGTAAAAAAAAAAAGATGTGTTTTATTACGCAACACACTTTTTCCCCACCAGTTCATGCATCTTCTGTCAGGTTATAATTTTTTGAAAGAAATGAATCGTGAGTTCCAGGCGACTCTGTGTCCGTGTGTGTTATTAGCGGCGGAATAAAGTGTCCGGGGTGAGGAATAGAGCCGTGAGGTGCAGCTCTGGGTCTGAGATAAGTGTGTTATCAGGCCGCTTTGCCTCAGGAAAGCTTTTGTCATCATTACACACAGAAAAAGGAGACTCGTTACACAACGGCATCACTGCTGGTCGCCGTGGCAACAGGGAGAGAAGCCATTGGATGTGACATTCAGCAGGGGGCGGGACAAGCAAAAGAATGCATTCTGATTGGCTGATGAGCATTCTAAGGTGTGCTGTTATATTCAAATAAACACACAGCTAAAGTAGTTCCGGCAGGTTTTGAGCCCATTACAGCTCCATATCACTCCGCTGAATGATTTGAGTTATTTCACAGCAGTCACAAATCACATCTAAACACAACAGAAGGCTTTGGAGGAGAAACTAGTGCTACACACAGGAGCAGTTTGAGGACTAAAACATGACAAATGTCAAAAAACCTAAAGAAATGCATTTATTTTTTGGCCATGGACATCTCTTTTTTTTTTTTTTTGTCGTATTTCTGTTTTACGTAAAACTAAATAATATTCGGTGCATCCTATACAATATTCTCTAAAATGATCTGAATTATCTGCATGGATGTGATTGAGAAGCAGAGGTTTTAAGATATACGAATTTCCTTTTAAGTTTTTCTTGCCTCAAGGGGTTAATATCATCTTAACAAGAAAAGCAAATTCAACATTAAAGCTGCAAGCAGCGATGAAAGGGACCTCGCACCTGGGCTCACCGCCGCCCAGTGACCTTAGGATGACAGAGAACAGCGGACAATAATATTTTAAGCCGATATATATTAAAATACCTGAGAAAAATCACTGATTTATGCCAAACTTCCTTCTGTCAGCAGGTGGCGCTATGGCTGTGACTCAATATTGGCATGTAGATGTCTTCAGGAGAGGAATTTTATCAACCATGTGTATTTTCAGGCAGATCAGACATTGTTTGGCTGAGTTATATGTGTTTCCCCCTCCATGGCGAAGCATCGCACTTTCTCAGTCCGCCACGGACACGCCCTTCGGCGAAAACTCTAGATCTTCACAATTTAACATCACAAAGGCCTTTGGACTAAACTAATGGAACATGGATTCGATGTGATAAAATTTGTAGGAGGAGTTTGTTACACCGTAAAACAAGTAACTTCCCGTTGCCAGCAGGTGGCGCTATAACTGTATCTGGATATTGGCATGTAAATGTGTTCAGGTCAGGACTGTTATCAAACATATGGATTTTGAAGCACATAAGACAATGTATGCCTGAGTTATAACAACTTCCTGTTTCGTGGCGAAGCGTCAAAGTTTGTGAGGCCGCCACGGACACGCCCTTCAACGAAAACTCTAGATCTTCGCAATTTAACATCGCCAAGGCCTTTAGATGACAATACCCAATTTTGGTGTTGATCTGATGAAATCCCTAGGAGGAGTTTGTTAAAGTACGACGCCTAGAAATGGCAAAAACTGCACTTTTTCGGCAGAGCAAGTTAAAAATAGGACTTGGCATGGTTAATGTGTGTGCCAATTTTGGTACACGAAAATGGAAAGACGTCCGCACATCGCGGTCATTCTGCTTTTACTGAATCTGTTGGTTTTGGACATACAGAAAGCGACTCGCGTCCATCTGCCGCAAAAATATTATAAACATTCAGAACATCACGTGATGTCTGCAGAAGCTGTTTTTGGTGGAGACAAGCAGACATTATCACTGTGATTGCCCTGGCTCAGTCCCGCTTGTCACCAGTACGTGGCACGCACGCACGCACGCACACACAAATGAACTTTATGAAAACGATAGTTTGTTGTACAGTTGGCGGTTCACTTCCATTATTTGGTACGACTGCATTCATACTAGAAGTGAACCGGACCAGAGTTCACGTGAACCGTACCCCAGACCACCTGTTTCAGGCGGACTCGGGTACAGTTCATGGGTGCGCACGCGCGTTCAGAAGACACGTTCATACTAGCTAAACGTACCGTATTCTGACGTCAAACAAACCCAGGTGCAGACCAAAAGTGCTAGTGTGAAAGCACCCTAAATGTTGTAAATGAGTCTAATGTAAATACAGTCACTCTAGACAATGCAGAAGACATCAGTGAGCAAATCAAGGCAAAAACAGATACAGCTTGACTATTCATCATTGAACTCCATTCTGTTTTAAATGCAATTATTTTTGTTTTTACTGTTATATTATAAGATGTAAAAACATATACGGCATTAGCTCATATAAAGCAATGCTTTCTAGCTATTTTTTTATTATTAATTACCCATGGCAACTTTAATGTAATATAGTTTGGTATATTTACCTTCGGCCCACAGCCCTCAATCAAGTTTGGTTTTTGGCCCTTTATAAGAAAAGTTTGAGCAGCCCTGGTTTAAATAAACAAATGAAAAATATATAAATACTATATACAAAAAATTTAAATAAACAAATTAACATAAAGCAAAAACTAATGTAAAGTTAATATGTAGAGGCCATAAAATATTGGCGAAAAATAAATAAATTAACAAATATATCAATCTTGTGCTTCCCGTGTGGACGGCTCGGTTGCAGTGGAGCATTTAAAATCTTTAATAACACATAAAATATCAGATTATAATTCATCTGACCATAAAACTCAGTAAAGACTAATTTAGTGTTATTTTTAAAGTTAATTTGAACGGTCTTCTCTCTTTAAAAGAACATTTAATTTTTATTTTATTTAATCCGTATCCTTTTCTTTTCAAAACAAGACATTGAAGTCTGAAACTGAAACAAACAATAGTCTAAATATATAAATAAAATACAGTTTTTGCTTAAAAAGCCCAAAATTATTCCAGAACATAAAGAGAGAAAAAACAAACCAACTAAAATTAATATAGAATTAAATATCAGTATCAGATATCGGCACAAATTAGTTGAAATAAATCGGCATATCAAATATCGACAAAAATCCAATATCGTGCATCTTTATTCAGTCATTCATTTTCCTTCGGCTTAGTCTCTAATTCAGAGGTCGCCACAGCGGAATGAACCGCCAACTATTCCAGCATATGTTTTATGCAGCGGATGCCCTTCCAGCTGCAACCCAGTACTTGGAAACACCTATACACATTCATTTACAAAAACACAATTCACACACAGACATACACTACGGCCAATTTAGTTCATCCAATTCCCCTATAGCGCATGTGTTTGGACTGTGGGGGAAACCGGAGCACCCGGAGGAAACCCATGCCAACACGGGGAGAACATGCAAACTCCACACAGAAATGCCAACTAACCCAGCCGGGTCTCGAACCAGCGACCTTCTTGCTGTGAGGCGACAGTGCTAACCACTGAGCCACCGTGTCGCCATATCACATCAACACTCAGACATATTATTATATGCTAGCATATTGTCAATTATATGAATTACATGTTAAAACAATGCCTCTTGAAATAAATGTTAACGTATGTAATAAATTAAATGAAATACAATACAATAAATTATTTACTTATTTTATTTCAAGCTAGTGGTCAATATTTAGTTTCATCAAAATAAAATAGAAACTGTAGTATGAATAAAAATAAATATAAAAAGCTAGCTTAACTGTAAAATAATACAAATGTTATGAAAAGCAGGCAGCAAAGTAGTTTCACTCTACACTACCTGACAAAAGTCTTGTCGTGGATGCCAGCTGTAAGAGCAACAAATAATAACTTGACTTCTAGTTGATCATTTGGGAAAGTGGCAGAAGGTAGATTTTTCCGATGAATCAGTCAAGTTTGGTGAAGGAAAAATCATAGTTTGGGGTTACATTCAGTATGGGGGCGTGCGAGAGATCTGCAGAGTGGATGGCAACATCAACAGCCTGAGGTATCAAGACATTTGTGCTGCCCATTACATTACAAACCACAGGAGAGGGCAAATTCTTCATCAGGATAGCGCTCCTTCTCATACTTCAGCCTCCACATCAAAGTTCCTGAAAGCAAAGAAGGGGCTCCAGGATTGGCCAGCCCAGTCACCAGACATGAACATTATTGAGCATGTCTGGGGTAAGATGAAGGAGGAGGCATTGAAGATGAATCCAAAGAATCTTGATGAACTCTGGGAGTCCTGCAAGAACGCTTTCTTTGCCATTCCAGATGACTTCATTAATCAGTGATTTGAGTCGTTGCAGAGATGTATGGATGCAGTCCTCCAAGATCATGGAAGTCAGACACAATATTCATTCTTCTTCCACTGCACCATGACTTTATATTCTATACTGGACATTATTTCTGTTCAGTGACAAGACTTTTGTCTCAGCAAAGTCAGACTTTACTCTCCTTATTAAATAATTAAAAATCTAGGCATGATCATATTTTATTTTGGTAAAATAAGTGTAATCTAGAGGCCTTTGCCTTTCATATAAGCCACTTCTGATACCAAATGATCAACTAGAAGTTAAGTTATTATTTGTTGTTCCTAAAACTTGGAGAGGCCACAAGACTTTTGTCAGGCAGTGTATATAGTTTTTATTTTACATTTTATTTTTTTGTGTTAATGCATTACAGTTTGGATTCATGTTATTTCCAAACCTTAAAATGTAAACCTAAAATTAAGTTATATATTGATATTTAAAGTGACAAAAAAGTGATCAAGATGTCCCTAATGAAAACATCATTAAGCATGATTAAGCACGAGCTCGTTCTTCATCAGACACAGAGGTGTTTTTGTTACTGTTCAAGAAAATCCCTCAAACAAAGCGGATTATCACATTATCAGCGTCTGAATCTGCAGCAAAAGGACGGCTAATTTTCAATAATGAAGCCATTAGCGAAACCTCCGAGAGCGGCAGAACAATGATCCAACTACAAGTTTCATTTCAACGGGGAGAATTAAGCGAGCTCTGGAGATCAGCGCAATTACAGCGGCGCTTTTGATCCAATTCAGCGCCGCGATTCCTGCATTATTACCAGTCCAGCGGAGATTAAAAACCAGTTAAAAGACAATCGCTTGGCATAAATGAACCACTGCGTCTCTCCTCCGCCATTAGTTCGCTTTGCATTTTGCAAATGAGTTTGTGTCTAACGTTTGTCCTGCAACTCTCTGAAGGATGATTATTTTGTTTAACATGCGACACTTAGACAAACCACCGCAGTCATTTACAGTAAAATCACTCACAGAACTTAATAATAATCTGTCACACAGAAAGACAGACACTTGACCAGACTGTAAAAAAGGATGTGATTTTACTGGCAATAAACTGTAAAAATGTGACAGAACAGTAAGTTTCATTAATATACACGGTGAATTACTGTAAAGTGACTTTACCAGAATTACCTGCCTGCATTGGTGTATTAACACTGTACAAATGAATCAAATAGGGTAGTTTACTGCAGATTTAAAATGCTATTTTTAGGGTTTCTACAATATTTAAGCAAAATTCTGGCAATCGCCGCAAAAAAAAAAAATTCTCTGTTACAAAATACTCACTGCGTATTTATAATACTCACTGAAATACATCTATATTTATATAGTGTCTGTAACACTCCAGGGTTTTTTGAATGAGTATTTCAATGAGAATTATAAATATGGCAGTTTACTGTAGATTCAAAAAGACATTATTAGTGTTTCTACCATATTAGTTTGTTAGCTAAATTCTGGCAATCGCCGCTGCTGTTGTTTTATTGTAAACTGTATGGAATTGATTTTAGAGTGCCATTATTAGATCATTTCATTGACATTGATAGCAATATATATATATATATATATTTTTTTTTTACCCTCTGTAACACTCCAGGGTTTTTTGAATGAGTAGAAAAATACTAGGATTTGTCATTATTTCACGACGTAATGCATTAAAATGACTACAAAAAAATAAAATAAAGGAATAAATGAAAAACTACAAAATGTTTAAAATGACTTAAATGAACAAAACTTTTAACTTAAAATTAAAGAGTGTTTCTATACCCATCTAACGGTGTGCTAATGCTAGTAAACTAGCGCTGGTCAGAGAGAAATGTTGCTGTTGGCGAGTCTTAGCTCTGACCGGAGGATGTTCATCTTCATGAGCCTGAAGCGGCTCTCAAAACCAGAGAGATTCAACCCTGCAGCTGCACTTTAAACACACACACACACACTTGTATTTGTGGTTTATGAGGACCCTTCCCTCAGTATAGACACCAATACTCCAAATTTAATATGATTAAGACAATGCTCTGATTAAGAGTCGACCATGTAAACAGCAATTTTTGATGACCTTAATCCAACTAAAGTCATAATCTTAAACACAAATGGAATTAAGACGTGGAGTATTACTGTTTTAGTCGCATTATTAAAGTGCAGTACAGACATGGAAACACCGCAATCAAACTATTACCGTCGTGTAGGACCTTTTGACGTATTTTGTGACATGGTATTCCATACACACACGGCTGTTTGACACTGTATTGACACTGTTTGACACAGACACCCACATCTCCAAATCCACACCGTGAACTCCTCAAGATCATCACACCCTCCATCACCGTATACAATTTTATGGCCCGTTTCCATTGACTGGTACAATACGGTACGGTTCAGTACGCTTTTATGGCCATTTCCACTGTCAAAAGGAACCAAAAAGCAAACCGTACAGTACCACTTTTTGGGTACCCTTTCGAAAGGGTACCTAGCACAACAAAAGGGTACCAAAAGGCGGAGTTAGACGCACAGCTGAATGCTATTGGTTTACAGAGAAGTGTCACTAGCGTGTGCACAAGCCAGGAGAATGAAAACCAAGAAATCGCCATTTTTAAATACAAAGCCGAGGCATCTATATTTGAAATAACAAACTTCTTGAGCTGATAACATGCACATGATTACTGAAGTGCTTCTGACATCCTTTCAGAAACAGACAAACGCCATAGTGAAGCGCAAAAAAACAAAGGAGAAGCCGAAAAAACAAAGGAGCAAATGATTTTTTCAGCAACCTAAAACATGAACAAACTGCCATGTTTAATTATTATCATCCCCTTTTAGACTATTATGAACTCGGAATGACAGAATTACTTTTTAATATGTTAACAATATGTTAACGTTACATGTGCTGGTGAAGAATAAAGATGAGAGGTTTGCACTGACTGTATGTTTCGTGTTGTTTTTGAAGCCAAATATGGCCTAAATGTATGTTGCGTGTAGTTTTTCTGTAATTGGTAACATTTCGGAGACTGTAAGGGTCTGTATGTGTTCATATATGTGCATTTATTTATTTATTTTATATAATTGCAGACGTTACAGTAGGCTATTTTGCATCATTGATCTGCAGTTATAATCAAATCATGTTCATAGAAAGGTTAGTAATGAACCTTTACACACAAGTATTTATGTGTATAAAGCATAGGAGTGTGAACCTACACTGATCTCACGATTCGGTTCGGTTACGATTATCATGCCATAGATTCGGTTTAATTCGATATCTCAGTGCATCACGGTGCATTGACGATGCTTTCCATACACAATTTGATATTTTACTTAGCAACACAATAATTCTTGCATTAAAATTAATAATATATCTATATTTATATATTATTTATAGTACAATTTTGATTTTCAATGCAAACAGTCAGATATATGTACTGTAACTTTAATTTGACCTGCTCAAAGAAAACACTCTGCATCAAACAAAACTCAAGTACATGCACAGAACAACATAAACATTTATAGCAAAAAAACAAATGTAAATATTATCCTGCTTGCTTTTTGAGCGTTGTTGAGCAAGTTCTTAATCACCTATGATTGGTCACGTGCTCAACAGAAAAGGCTGTGATTGGCTCTAACAGTCAGCGCGTCTCTGGCGCTGTTCAGCAAACAGTGACACGGACACTGATGTTAAACGGCCGCAGCCATCACAGCTGATCTTGCTGTGAGGCGATTGTGCTACCCACTGCGCCACCGTGCTGCCCTGTTGTTATTATAATTATTATTATCATTATTATCATTGTTACTTTTATTTTATTTTTTGTTTTGATTTTATTTTGGGGAGGGGGTGACTATATTCTAGCAGTAAATAATGCACTGTAAACCGTCTGATGAGTTCATGGAGACTGAAATTCAGCGCCAACACATCATTAGCTGAAACACATCCTGACAATTTCTCCAAAACGTCTAATTATTCAGCAGAAACAGCTCTTCTCAAGTGAAACGGGCTGCGCTCAAGCTGAAAACCCAGTGAAAGATTAACGTGGTGCTCCTCTTTTGTGCTGTCAGGATTGTTTACCTGCGGACGCTCCATTAAAGTCTCGCACACAAAAGAAAGACGGCCGAACTTTGTGAGTTGATTAACGGCGCTGAAGTTTTAATAAAACTTTCTTGTTGTTTTCCCCATTTATCCGTCAATAAAAGACTTACAGTCCGACGCTATTTCTACTTGGCAGATCTTTCTTCTCTTTTTTCCTCTGTTTTTGTAATCAGCTAATGATGAATGCTAATGCGAGTGCAGTTTGGGGGTTTTACAGGGATCAGTCTGAACTTTCTGGAGGAGCTGAGCTGTTTAATTACTCAAAGCTGATCGTTCATTAATCGGGTTGATGCCGCTGCGTCGTTCGTTAATACTTTTGTCTTCGGCATGAATGGCGAGAATTAAGATGCTAATAGAGTAATCTCACACCAGCCATATTTCACATGAACACGCAATAATAATAATACTGCGGCTCATGAGACGACAAACAAAAGCAATTCATGAAAAGTAAAATGTACACAAGTGCTTTCACTACCACTGACGATATTATTTACCGTTGAGGACATTATTTACTGCTAGAATATAGTCACCCATGCTCCAAAATAAAATAAAGTAAAATAAAAATAATGATAATAATAATAAAGGGATGATAATAATAATAATAATATATATATTAATATTAATAACAATATTAATAATATTAATATTATTATAATATAAGAGGCTCGAACCAGCGACCTTCTTGCTGTGAGGCGAACGTGCTACCCACTGCGCCACCGTGCAGCCTATAAAAATAATAATAAGGATAATAATAATAACAACAACAACAAATAAAAAATAAAACAAAATAAAAAATAAATAAATAAAAGTAACAACAACGATAATGATAAAAAATAATAATGATAATAATAACAACAATGATAATACTACTACTACTACTACTACTACTAATAATAATAATAATAATAATAATAATAAACAACAACAACTTTAATTGATATATTGCTTCTCCCAAATTCAAATCACCTTCTAAAAAATTATTTTGACAAATATGAAACCATGTCTAATAATACATTTTGTAAATGTAAGGAAATTTGTTTTTAATGTTTTGTCCGTTTTAGGTAAATCTAGTGAATCAGAATTTCCACACAATCAAAAATTCATTCATTTTCCTTCGGCTTAGTCCCTTATTTACCAGGGGTCGCCACAGCAGAATGAACTGAAAATATGAATTAAAACTGAACTAGAACATATTTCTCTAAACATTTATATATTTGGATAACACAATTTATTTAGCATCTCACCACAAAACTCAAAGAAAAATAATTTAGAGCCATTTTTATTATTGTGTCATGACATTTTCACAAACACACACATGCAAATAATGATATTTTAAATATTTTATAATGACAAAAAAAGAGGCGTCACGGTGGCGCATTGGGTAGTCAACCTCTGCTTTCCTTTACTTGGGAACTAATGTGATCGGAAAGAAAGTTTTTTGGACTGCATCTCTGGAACTCTCTTAAGCGGTGGATTTGTACATTGTGATAGGTTGCCATTGAACTGCATCATAGCTCATTACCATAAATTTGACCCGATATCAACTCTTCTTGATGCTCACACCAGTTTAAAAAAATGCTTTTTTCGTAATTACGAACTTGCACGTACCAATGGAAGAATGCACATTTAGCAGGCGTGCATAGTCAGAAACATCTAAACCTTTCAGAAAGACGCAAGCACGTCATTTGACAAGAACCAACCAATCAGCTTCATATTTTCTATGAATTATACACACTTCAGGAATAACGGTAGACCAATTACCTGAGACAAACACAGAGCACCCAAACACTGCAATGCTTTTTCATTTCCTCCATAAATAAAACTTGTATCAGAGCTACAGCAAGGGTTTGTCACTGGTGGATCCACAAAAAGCATGGATGATGGCTGCTTAGTAATGACGCCACAGGAATGCAAACTGAAAAGCGTATTAAAATTGGTGAAGGAAGAGGCAAGTAATTTTTATGCAGTTTTAGACGGGATATGTGAGTGGCCCCTAACGCACCTGTGTTTGTATCTAAAAATAAATGCAAACCTTAGAATGCTCATAAGCCAATCAGAATCAAGCATTCTACAGCCACATAGAATATTACATTAATATTTTACTCAAACACATAACAGATTCAGTAAATCCAGAGAAGCAGTCATTTCTTCCATAGCTGGGTGATTATAGAATTTTGTGTAATTTTTGTGCGTTTTGTAAATTTTAATTAACAAAAACTTAACATAAATAATATCAAGTTATCTCTCAAATTAATATTGGTTTGTGTATTTAGGGACATTTTGTCTTGAAAATAATAATGCCAAGGCTCCTATTATACCTATTTTTGACCGAATCATACATCCAGTTTCAATTTTCAGTGTTTACTCCATTAGGTTAAATAATCATTCACATGAAACATCTATTTTCTGCATAATTTGTCATTTTAATCATAAAAAAATTAATTGTGTTTGTCCCTACCCTCAGGTCAACTTTGTTACATTAAAAGGCAGAACAATCTGTAAAGCGCTGATAGAAAAATGTTTAGGATTCACCAGTAGTAGCTTAATGATGTCAACTCTAAATTGTGTTTTAGACAAGCTAAGTGAAATAGTTTGAGGTTAGCATTCTCAGGCTAAAGCACAAAATTATGGAAAATGTCAACTCTGTTACTGTCAACGTATGTCACTAATTTAAACAACAATTAGTAACAGAATCAAAACGTTCCCTATCATATTTAAGCATGTTGCATTACTCTACATTAATAATGGATTCATTCATTCATTCATTTTCTTTCTTTTTGGCTTAGTCCCTTTATTAATCTGGGGTCGCCAAAGCGGAATGAACCACCAACTTATCCAGCATATGTTTTACACAGCGGATGCCCTTCCAGCCGCAACCCATCACTGGGAAACATCCATACACACTCACACACTACGGACAATTTAGCTTACCCAATTAACCTGTACCGCATGTCTTTGGACTGTGGGGTAAACCGGAGCACCCAGAGGAAACCCATGGGAACACCGGGAGAACATGCAAACTCCACACAGAAATGCCAACTGACCCAGCCGAGGCTCGAACCAGCGACCTTCTTGCTGTGAGGCGATCGTGCTACCCACTGCGCCACCGTGACGCCCTAATAATGGATTCAGTTTACTGTAAATTATACATGTGTTGTATATCATATTCCAGTTTCGGGAAAGTTAAATGGAAAATGCTTGAAATGTTCCTGTAATTCTGACCCACTCCAGTGTGCAAACACTCAAAGTTACAGCACAGTAAAGTACAGTACACTTAAAACATGACTTTTACTGCTCTTGTTCAAACTACTCATTTAAAATGAGTTAAAACAACCAGTGATGGGAAAAACGGCACTATAAATAAACGGTGTTACTAATGGTGTTAGTAATGAGTTTTTTCAGTAATGAGTAATCAAATTAAACACTGTTTCCCCGGTTACAGTTGCTGACAATAAAATGCGTTACTATAATTGAGAACACTGAAGCGGTTTTCATTCGAGCAGCGTCTCTCTCAGCCATAGGACCTCTCTTTCTCTGGGGTGTGTGTGTGTTCGGGGCTGGGGCGGGACACATTACCAACCAGTGATGATGATTGGTGTGTCTGTGAACGTGGTGTAACTGAGAACGTGATGATTGGCTTAGATAGAGTACATTTCCATGGTTTGCCAATCAGAGGCAGAGTAGTGCAGGTGTTCACACACAAGCACACACACGCACACACACACACACACATACGCGTACACAGTCAGAGTCGCACACACACCAACGACCAGGAGTGAGAACGATGGCAAATCCAACAAGCTCAAAGGCAGCATTTGCAAACTGGAAATATAAGCACTACTTTTCCCTCGTTAAAGTAAAGGCAAGAATGCTTCTGTATCGTTCAACTTATGCCCAGGAAAAAAAAAAAGAGTCTCTCTGCAGCGGTGACGAGTAAGTCTAACCTAATGAAGCACCTCACGTCGTCACATGAGGCCACAAAATTAGTGGCTACGCAGGAGATAACGTGAGCTCTGCTACCAGAGGAGGAGACGAAGCCACGACGTCAAAGCAAATTAAACTCCAACCCAAACACTTATTACTCAGACAGAATTAAACAAAATAATATCTAGATATATAGTTCATGCTGCCGTTGTCTCTCACATTGTCCCACAACAACATTGAAATAGTGTAGATTAGCGTACAATGGTTTATATTTATTTTATAGTCATTTGACAAATTAGTTTTTTTTTAAAGTAACACAATTGTTACTTTCCCTGGTAATTAGTTAATTTTATAATTATCTAACTCAGTTACTATCTGTGAGAAGTAACTAGTAATTATAACTAATTACTCTTTTAAAGAAATGTGCCCAACCCTACAAACAACACAATGTTCAATCCACTTAAATTTGTAAAAACAATGAAGTTACTCTAATCGATTTGTCTTGGAACAACATGAAGGAATATTGTGGAACCCTGCATTTTTACAGTCTATACTACAAGCGTAAATCATCCTCTCTCTCTCTCTTTCATTGCGGGTCTCTAATAAGCATTAAGAAGAGTCTGAGGGGCTTATTTGTATCGCTGTAGCAAAACAATAAGAGCAGCCGACGCAGAGTTTCACTCCCTGAGGAATAAACCACCGGCTGAACTGTAAATAATAGCAGAGAAACAGATATTACTGTGAACTCGCAGTCATATTACTCTGTGTGTGTGTGTGTGTGTGTGTGTGTGTGTGTGTGTGTGTGTGTGT
>CAIGQV010019150.1:460757-484486 GCA_903798115.1 Danio jaintianensis | reverse complement strand
AAAGAAAGAAAGAAAGAAAGACAAAAAGGAAAGAAAGACAAAAAGGAAAGAAAGAAAGAAAGACAAAAAGGAAAGAAAGAAAGAAAAAGACAAAAAGGAAAGAAAGAAAGAAAAAGACAAAAAGGAAAGAAAGAAAGAAAAAGACAAAAAGGAAAGAAAGAAAGAAAGAAAGACAAAAAGGAAAGAAAGACAAAAAGGAAAGAAAGAAAGAAAGACAAAAAGGAAAGAAAGACAAAAAGGAAAGAAAGAAAGAAAAAGACAAAAGGCAAAAGAAAAGAAAAAAGACAAAAAAAAAGGCAAGAAAGAAAAAGAAAGAAGGAGGGAAGAAAAAAGAAAAGAAAGAAAATTTTGATTGACATTCTCCCTTTGTACGTGTCATCAGGGGAAAGCCCCGCCCACTAGTGACCATCTCTGCCTCATTAGCATAAACAGCCCTGAGTGAGAAGCAGCCGTCTGTCCATTAGAGTTTCGAGCTGCTGAAGATAATGTCAGCATAGACTAAGAGGATTATAGATGTGGAGTTTTATTTATTGCCTTGAAATGATTTGTAAATTATCAATTAAACACTGCCTGCTCACTGGATGCATCGTGACAATTCAATGGAAGTGTTTTAAAGTGTGTGTGTGTGGATGTCAGTGGTGTGTTCTGGGTCAGCGTGATCTCGGAAAACTCTCTGTGATTCAGAAAAAAAAATTATAAATAAATAAAATTAAAACTTACTGAGAGCTGCTGTAGTAGGACATCAATACCGTCCATTTCTCCGAACAGCTCCCTCGTTTCTGAGAGAGACAGAGAGAGAGAGAATTAAGTGTTGATGCCAGAGGAGAATGGCCAGACTGGTTCCAGCTGATAGAAAGGCAACAGTAACTCAAATAAGCACTCGTTACAACCGAGATCTGCAGAAGAGCATCTCTGAACACACAACACGTCCAACCTTGAGGCGGATGGGCTACAGCAGCAGAAGACCACACCGGGTGCCACTCCTGTCAGCTAAGAACAGGAAACTGAGGCTACAATTCACACAGGCTCACCAAAACTGGACAATAGAAGATTGGAGAAACGTTGCCTGGTCTGATGAGTCTCGATTTCTGCTGCCACATTCGGATGGTAGGGTCAGAATTTGGCATCAACAACATGAAAGCATGGATCCATCCTGCCTTGTATCAATGGTTCAGGCTGGTGGTGGTGGTGTAATGGTGTGGGGGATATTTTCTTGGCCCATTTTGGGCCCATTAGTACCAATTGAGCATCGTGTCAATGCCACAGCCTACCTGAGTATAGTTGCTGACCATGCCCAACCCTTAATGACCACAGTGTGCCCATCTTCTGATGGCTACTCTCTGACTGGTTTCTTGAACATGACAATGAGTTCACTGTACTCAAATGGCCTCCACAGTCACCAGATATTAATCCAATAGAGCACCTTTGGGATGTGGTGGAACGGGAGATTCGCATCATGGATGTGCAGCAGACAAATCTGCAGCAACTGCGTGATGCGATCATGTCAATATGGAGCAAAATCTGGGAGGAATATTTCCAGTACCTTGTTGAATCTATGCCATGAAAGATTAAGGCAGTTCTGAAGGCAAAAAGGGGTCCAACCCGGTACTAGTAAGGTGTACCTAATAATGTGGCCGGTATATATATATTTATTTATTTGATTGTATTGTAATCCTTTGACAGCACTAATTTCTGTATATACTTGGAATAAATACAAAGCATTTAATTCAATTCATGTTTATTTATATAGCATCTCTGCTTTCAAGATTTTAGCATCATCAGAATGAACATTTGTGCATTTATTCAGACCCCCTAGTTTTTTGTGATTTTGCGATCGCTGAATCCAACGCAAAATCAACAAAAAGTCGCAATTTTTTGCATTCCTGCAAAATTCTTAATTTAAACGCAAAATAATAGCAAAATATTTTAATAATCTCATTAAACATTAAATTATAAACCATACAATCCAACTATATTTAAGTTTGCAATTAATTGTTTTACGTGACTCATAGACGTTGCATACGCAGCGCACGTGATGTTTTTGAGTGACTCTCGAAAAATGACGTCTCCCCTGCGCCCTCACAATCCTAACATTACATGAGAGTGGGGGGAAATTGTTTTGCAGCCTGTGCAGTAAGCAGACACAGGTGAAGCGTCAAGTGCGAGTGATTTACATGTGAAGTCAATGCAAAGATGCGATTAGACATAATCAAGTGAATAACACAGTGTGAATTGGCCGTTTTGTGCATTTGACGTGCTTTAGACTGCAAAAGAAAGTGGAAGCAAACATCTAACAGACGGAGCAGTGGAACAAACAGAAAAGCAAGCAGCTTACAGTGATGGAGATTGGTTCAAGGATGACAGCCGCTGGACATGACCGAATTGAAGGACATTATTTTTGCTTTACATGTATGGATGGTATTATGATGTGTGTCACATCGATAAATGACTTCGCTTAACTCTTTCCCTGCCGTTGACGAGAGAAAACGCTGCCCTGCCATTGACAAGTTTCATTCACAAGCAATCCGTGTTTTAGGTGTATTACGGTAGAGGAAGCCCTAACGCATGTCCTGAGTGAGGTACATGTCAAATGCTCCGGGGAGTGAAATCTGAGAAAGAGAAAGTAAAATCGTGAGTAAAAATAAGGATTATACAACCTTCCTTTGGCTTAATCCCCACCGTTTTAGATCTTGTCTTGACAAAAGACCAAAATAAAGAAGCATTATTTTTATCTTCATCACAAAATTGTCAGCAAATTTCTGGGAATTGCAAAAATATCACAAAAAAAAAACCATGAAAAACTAAGGGGTCTGATTTATAAATCGCACCATCATTTCTAACAGAGCTAAGAGTATAACACAAACATATAAATGCATCCATAAAAATGCCACACTTACAGTCAGAAAATGCCAATGCATCAAAATGAAGCAAGAAACTTGTCATTGGAGGTCGACATAAATGCCCTGATTTATGCATGCTGAATATTTGTATTGATGCAAAAAGGCATTTGATTCTGTTTGAGTCACATTATTCATGGCGTGAGTCTTTAAAAAAGCAATGCATGCAATCAGACAGAGCGAACTGTCTCTTATTCAGACTTACTGTCGTTGTTTTGGAGCAGGATGGCCAGTATTTCACTGCAGTATAGTTTATTGGCGTCAAACAGCATCTTGGCCTGTTCGGGAACACAACAAACACACAATCTGAATGGCTTTGGCAGCAGCGTCCCATTCGATCTGTTCTCTATTGTCAGTGTAATTGCGCTGCTGTGGATTGGTGGAAGTCTTCAGGGAGCATTAAGACTCGAGCAGCATGACGCTCTTATTCAGCAGCCAGAGCTAAATCTGAGGAGGATTTCACCTCACGTGGAGGAAAAACACAGAGAATTGGTGGCAGCAGGCCTGCAGCTCTTAGCAAAAGCTCAAAAACAAATAAATGATCGCTAAATCTCACCATAACACAAAGTCAACTACAAAACAAATGCAAAAATGGAAGGAAAGAGTTCAAACATTGATTAATAAATGGCTAATAAAAAAAATGTGCATATGACTGCATGAATGAATAAATAAATACATAAATGATTAATAATAGTAATAATAATTAATAAATAATGTATAAATGCTAAAACTAAGTTAATACGTAATTGATTAAAATTCTTTAAATAAATTCACAACTTATTTGCATGAAATTGATTAATAAATGGTTAAATAAATAAATGTGCATATGGCTACATGACTTACTAACTAACTAAATAATAATAATGTATTAATTACATTTAATTAATAAATGACAAAATGCATGACTGCTAAAACTAATTCTTTAAATAAATGCACAACTGCTTATTTGATTGAATACATTTTTGCACAAATGAAGTAAATGGCTAAATAAATAAATGTGTGAAAATTTCCAATCAAATGGCTAATTAAATAAATGCAAATATGCATAAACGGCTAAATAAATGCAAATACAGCTCAAAAACAAATAAAGGATCGAGTTAAACTCACCATAACCCACAGTCAACTACAAAACAAATGCACAAATGATGAACTTCATAATTACATGAGTGCAAAAATTCTAAAATAAATGGTTAAATAAATGTGCATATGGTTACATGACTAACTAACTAAATAATAATAAATAATGTATTAATTAATTACATTTAATTCATTCATTCATTCATTTTCTTTTTGGCTTAGTCCCTTTATTAATCTGGGGTTGCCACAGTGGAATGAACCGCCAACTTATCCAGCATATGTTTTACACAGCGGATGCCCTTCCAGCCGCAGCCCATCACTGGGAAACACCCATACACACTCATTCACACTCATACGGACATAGCTTAGCCAATTCACCTATAGCGCATGTCTTTGGACTTGTGGGGGAAACCAGAGCACCCGGAGGAAACCCACGTGAACACGGGGAGAACATGCAAACTCCACACAGAAATGCCAACTGACCCAGCCGAGGCTCGAACCAGTGACCTTCCTGCTGTCAGGTGACAGCGCTACCCACTACGCCACCATGCCGCCCCATACATTTAATTAATAAATGACAAAATGCATAACTGCTAAAACTAAATACGTAATTGATTCAAATTCATTAAATGCCTAAATACATAAATCTATGAAAATCTCAAATCTAATGGCTAATTAAATAAATGCAAATATGCATAAACGACTAAATAAATGCAAATCCAGCTTAAAAACAAATAAAGGATCGAGTTAAACTCACCATAACAGAGTCAACTACAAAACAAATGCACAAATGATGAACTTCATAATTACATGAGTGCAAAAAATGCTAAAACTAAATTCATAAATAATTGATGTAAATTATTATTACGAAAAAGTTAATTAATAAATGCCTAAATAAATAAATGCATGAAAATCTCAAATTTAGGGCCTAATTAAATAAATGCATAATTCTATAAATGCACAATTGCTTATCAGAAATCCACAAATATATAAATGAATGCAAAAGCTTATTAATAGATGCATTTAATCCACGCATGAAAATCATGAGAGTAATAGAAGAGTAATATTTGCTAGTGCACTGCTAGGTTATTGCTTAAAACAACTTGTTATGCTAAACTAACTGAGACATGTTTCTGGTGATTCGATTGCCCTCGTTTGTAAGTTTGCTTTGAATAAAAGTATCTGCTAAATGAATGTGACCCTGGACCACAAAACCGAATGTTAGGATTGGACAATATTTGCTCGAGATACGACTATTTGAATATCTGGAATCTGAGGGTTGAAACAAAAATAAAATATTGCAATAAATCACCTTTAAAATTGTGCAAATTACGTTCTTAGCAATGCATATCATTAACCCGTAATTACATTTCATATATCAGCTATCTGACCTTTAGGGCGGGGCTATCAGTCCTTTAGGCAGGAGCTATCAGTCATTTAGGGCGAAGCTATCAGTCCTTTAGGGCGGAGCTATCAGATCGGGGCTATCAGTCCTTTGGGGCGGGGCTATCAGATTTTTAGGGTGGGGCTATTAGCCTTTTAGGTCAGGGCTATCAGTCCTTTAGGGTGGGGCTACCAGTCTTTTAGGGCAGGGCTATCAGACCTTAAGGGCGGGGCTATTAGTCCTTTAGGGCAGAGCTATCAGTCCTTAAGGTAGGGGCTATCAGTTCTTAAGGGCGGAGCTATCAGTCCTTAAGGTAGGGGCTATCAGTCCTTAAGGGTGGGGCTATTAGTCCTTAAGGGGAGGGGCTTACAGCTGTTAGGGGGGAGCTATCACTCCTTAAGGTCAGGGATATCAGTCTTTTAGGGCGGGGCTATCAGACCTTAAGGGCGGGGTTAATTATCCTTTAGGGTGGAGCTATCCATCCTTAAGGTGGGGCTATCAGTCCTTAAGGGGGCAGAGCTATTAGTCCTTAAGGGGAGGGGTTATCAGTAATTTAGGGAGGAGCTATCAGTCCTTAAGGGTGGGGCTATCAGTCCTTTTGGGGGGTCTATCAGTCCTTAAGATCGGGGCTATTAGTCCTTTAGGCCGGAGCTATTAGCCGTTAGGGGGGAGATATCACTCCTTAAGGTCAGGGCTATCAGTCTTTTAGGACAGAGCCATCAGTCCTTAAAAAACAGGGTTATTAGTCATTTAGGGAGGAGCTATCAGTCATTTACGGCGGGGCTATCAGTCATTTAGGGAGGAGCTATGGAGCTGACTTTAATGCAGCAATTAACAAATATGAATGCATGAAGAAACAACCCAACCAACTAAACTCTGCGCCTAGTTCAGTGTGTGTAGTTTAATGTTAGAGACTGTGTATCATTGATAAACTCATCCATCAGTGAGCTCTAATGAGCGGCTCATGTGCTGTTCTCCTCCATTAGGACTGAAGCTTGTCTTACCTTGATTCTCTTCAGCAGCCACTGCATCAAACCCTGCTGTGCTGCTTCTGTACACAGACCAGGACGAAACTCGGCCATGTTCTCGATCACAGCTGCGCACACACACACACACACACAGAAAAACACGCTGTTACTGTGTACACACACACACACACACACTTTAGTCAATCCAGTGTTATTATGACCTAGTTTTTGCAGCGTCTGCTTCACCTCGTTGCCATGATAACTGATGGAGACACTGCAGTGAGATCTGAACACATTCACAACACTTCTTACATACTTTAGGTTTCATTAGTTCATCTTTTTACTAACATCAACTAATTATGAACAATACTTGTGCAGCATTTATTAATCATAGTTAGACATTCACTAATGCATTATTAACATCTAAATTCATGCCTGTTAACATCAGTTAATGCACCGTGAGTTAACAAGAACTAACAATGAACATCTTTATTTGCATTAACTAACATGAACAAATGCTGTAATGAATGTATTGTTCATTGTTTGTTCATGTTAGTAAATGGCTTTGTTGGTAGCCTGACTCTGATCATCAACTTTCATCAATGGCACGGTGGCTCAGTGGTTAGCATTGTTGCCTCACAGCAAGAAGGTCGCTGGTTCGAATCCCGGCTGGGCCAGTTGGCATTTCTGTGTGGAGTTTGCATGTTCTCCCCGTGTTGGCGTGGGTTTCCTCCGGGTGCTCTGGTTTCCCCCACAGTCCAAACACATGCGCTATAGAGGAATTGATGAACTAAATTGGCCGTAGTGTATGAGTGTGTGTGTGAATGAATGCTAGTATGTATGGGTGTTTCCCAGTACTGGGTTGCTGGAAGGGAATCCGCTATATAAAACATATGCTGGAATAGTTGGCTGTTCATTCCACTGTGGCGACCCCTGATAAATAAGGGACTAAGCTGAAGGAAAATGAATGAATGAAAGCAAGCATGTTGGGCTATAACAACAATGTTCTGATTTTAAATATTCTTTGCTTTTACCACTTCATTTAAAAACAAGTTCCTAAAAAAACCTAAAAAAAACAATTTCTTCGCCTCAGGGCCTGAAAAAATGTCACCAGTATAAGGTAAAAATCTGAACTTGAGCCCAGACCAGTGAAAGAAGGAAAACCCGGGACACACAAAAAGAAGGAAAGAGCGAGCAGAGAGAACAGCTCTATATGACACATCACAGGGGAGTTTGAGCCTCATCTGTATTACAAAAGACTCTGAAGACACATGATAACTCAATCAGAGGCATGATGGGAGAAAAACCTCACAGCGGATGATGAGTGGGAGGAGAGAAAGACTGAGAGAGAAGTGAAAGAGAGAGAGAGAGAGACATTACACAAAAACTGGAACAGGAGAAAAAGACGGGAAAGAGGAAGACATGGAGGAAAAGTGGTGTTTAAATCCATTGAGTCAGAGCATTTATCTCTCTCTGCAGCTAAAAGCTTCCCTTCCAGAAGCAAACCTGCGGATGCCAGACATTTACAGAGTTTTCAACACACAAAACGGCTCTAGAGGAGAAATGTGCTCCTTTTACCCATCACAAAAAATGTTATATAGCACGTTTTTATAAAGCACACAGATAACTCACTTATATCATCAGTGGCAAGCAGAAGGACTTTGACCATCTTTGGGAACCATACATGAATATTATGTAAATTGTGTGTTTGTAAACATGTATTTTGATTTTTTATTGTATTATTATTATTGGTTTTGTTTTATCATTATTTTTCAATGTTTCAATTCATTATTATTTTTATTATCATCTAATTTTCAGATTGTCTTTTGCTGTTCTGTAGGCTGCATTGTTTTATAGGCCTAGAAAAAAGGAAAACACACACACACACACTATAAACATACAAACACTACAAACGAGTTCAAGGGTGGCCGCGTCCAACAGCAGAGGCTGCTACAACAGCTGCTACACAAATTAACCGGTTCGTAACCATGCAATGAAATGGCACTGTAGATATGCTTAAAGCCATAATCGTCGTAAACAGAAACCGAATTAAGACATGTGGAGTATTCCTATTTCAGTCGCATTATTGAAGTGCAGTACAGACATGTAAATGCTGTAATCAAACTATTACTGTCGTGTAGGACTTTTAGTCGCATTTTGCGACAGAATATTCCATACACACATACACGGCTGTTTGACCCTATTCTCTGCACCTATTGAGTCAGTAAAGGACCACAGACACACACATCTCCCCAGAGTTCACACACACACACAGTGAACTCCTGGAGACACACACACCAGTCGTCGTCATCATCATCACTAAACACACATTAAAAAATTCAATTTGTGGAAAGGAGTTCGATTTCTCATGTGAAACTGTACAGGGGAGAAGCCAGTCAGTCAAGTTTTAAGCTAAATATTTAGCAGTGTTTGCATGTCCTTTATGGCGTAAATCATTAAAACAGTAAAGTAAAATAACATTCATTACAAGTTCCTTTAAAAAAAGTACCTAAATAGTTTTGCATTTTGTGTGTTTTTTTCTCAGTTGAATAAAAGACTATTTTCCATTCATATATTTCATCATTGAGGATTTCTTAAAAATAATGTAAAAATTTTGTCTCGTTCCCGTGAACCCAAATCTCATGTCTCGTCTCGTGGAGTAAGCGTCTTGTCACACCCCTAGTATCTTTAATGTCAATAATAATGAAAATAATATGTTAGTATAAATATAAATGTGACTGTCCCTATAATAGTTCATTCCATTGTCAATGCATTCAGCAGGCTATATGAAAAAACTTTCAGTGAATGGTCTGAATTTGGTAGATCCAGCTGATCAATAGACAAAATACGTTTTAAACAAAATAATAAATATAATAATAAATAAATAATAATAAACAAAAAAATAAGTTTGATTAATAAATGAGATGTAATTGAATTATATATATATATCCCTAGTCAATGAATAATATTTGGATATAATTTTGGTTTATATAATTTGTATCTTAATTTTATTATATTTTTGTTGGTCAATTATCTACAATGAAGGAATAAAATAGCATAGCCCCACCCTTAAGGACTAATAGCCCCGCCCTTAAGGACTGATAGCCCCACCTTAAGGACTAATAGCTCCGCCCCCTTAAGGACTGACAGCCCCTACCTTAAGGACTGATAGCTCCGGTGGCATAAAGTGCGTTTGGGATAATGCTTTGGCTGCCAAAAAACCCCCCCAAAAAAACATTTGACTCAAGATCATTCATTCATCGGCTTATTCCCTTTATTAATCTGGGGTCGCCACAGCGGAATGAACCGCCAACTTATCCAGCATATGTTTTACGCAGTGGATGCCCTTCCAGCTGCAACCCATCACTGGGAAACACCCATACATTCTCATTCACACACACATTCACTACGGACAATTTTTGACTCAAGATCAGATTATTATAATTAATGATAGCTATTAATTATAACTACATTTTAAATAATATTTGATTTTGTTTTGCAGGTTTTTTTCCCCCAAGCCCAAACAAACAGCAACAAAACCAACTGAAGAAAGCTGAAAACTGCACTTTAAACTTATAAACAGCTCTTTGTTTCTCAGAGGAGTCACACAAACCCTACATCAGCCAATCAGATTGACTAGTACATTAATAGCTGGCTGAAGTGTCTTTCTGTCTTACCTAAAGAGTTGTAAACTCCATCAGCTTCCTCCTTCACCGTCTCGTCCAAACGCTCCATATTCTGCACCATGAGAGCCACGACCTGACCCTCCAACTGAACAAACAAACACACACACACACATCAACAATTTATTCAAGCTAATGAAGTGCATACATCCAAAATCCATGACCCATAAATGTAACATAAGAGTTCATAGTGTTAAACTCTAGTTCATAGTAATTTAGCAGGAGCTCCTGAGAACTCTTCTGCTCACCAAGACTGCATTTATTTGATCATAAACACAGTAAAGTCAAGAAATGCTTCTCATTCAAATCATCCTATTATACACGCATATACACACCGTGTCTCAAAAAAAACAAACAAGCAGTAATAAATCATACAAAAATAAGACTGCTTATTGTACTACAGGAATAAGAATGAATTCGTACAGGAATAACAGCGCAATCTGTGCATTAGAATAATCCTTTTATTTACTTGGTGATGGCGTAATGATGACGCATTTATTTTTAGCTGCGTACGGCTTAAATAAAATGGTGTTTTTGAATGAAGATAAGAGTTCGATCAAAGGTTTGCGAGAACTGAAAGGCTACAGTGCTTCATGAAGAAAACATGAATTTCCGACTAAAAACTGGACAAAAGGTGGATTGGATTGCTTGTTGGCTGGATCAGTATGTCCTGTGGCGGGGACTGTTCGTCCATGCACTGCCCGTACTGTTGAAAATATCACCACTGTCAAAGACATGGTACTGAGCCAAGAAGATGCACCACTCACCCATCGCATTGTCCGACGGATTCCATGGGAGTCTGTCAATTAATGACTGCGGTATGTAAACGTTGCTTTATTTCTGTGTGTGCTAATTTAGTTTGCAAGTAATAAAATTGAAGCGTTCTGTCAATATTTGAGTTATCATTGTTTAACAAGGTAAAGCGGTGATATAAATCAGGTGAGGTGGAAAACATATACATATCATATAATTTCATCTATTCGCCATTTAATTTAAAATATAATTAAAGTTGGAGGTATTTTGACGAAATTCGGACAGAATTAATTAAGCTATAATATATATATAATTTAGAGCTGCACAGTGGCGCAGTGGGTAGCACAATCGCCTTACAGCAAGAAGGTCGCTGGTTCGAGCCTCGGCTGGGTCAGTTGGCATTTCTGTGTGGAGTTTGCATGTTCTCCCCGTGTTGGCGTGGGTTTCCTCCGGGTGCTCCGGTTTCTCCCACAGTCCAAACACATGCGCTATAGGGGATTTGGGTAAGCTAAATTGGCCATTGTGTATGAGTGTGAATGAGTGTGTATGGGTGTTTCCCAGTGATGGATTGCAGCTGGAAGGGCATCCGCTGTGTAAAACATATGCTGGATAAGTTGGTGGTTCATTCCGCTGTGGTGACCCCAGATTAATAAAGGGATTAAGTCGAAAAGAGAATGAATGAATGAATGAATGAATGAATGAATGAATGAATGAATGAATATATATATATATATATCCAAACATACATAAAAACATCTATACAAAACATATGTACATATATATATAATTTGTTTACGTAATATCTTATAAATCTAAATATGAATAAACGTTTCTTTTCAAATATGCATGCATGTGTATGTGTGCGTGTGTGTGTGTGTGTGTGTGTGTGTGTGTGTGTGTGTAGCTAGAGAAATGTAACATAGGTGTGTTAAGTTACGTTTTAATGAGCTGGGGGGGCGAGACTTTTGTAGTTTTGTATTTTGTTTTCCCTTAATAATAAGAATCTGAATTTAAAAACTGCATGATGTGTTTACTCGTGTTATTTTTGAACGATATTTAAATAAGTTTGATGATCTGAAACATTAAAGTGTGACAAACATGGAAACTCCACTGTATATGACAATAAATATGCACACACCCGCACACATTACGTAAATACAAACTTTTATTTTGGATGCAATTAACTATAAATAATATATGATTAACTATAATTAATAATGATGAATAAACGCTTAAACAAGTTAACAACCTAAATTCTTAGATAATGAGGACAAAGCAGGGGCTCCTGTGTGTATGCTGATTTGGGAAGATGTTTGGTCTTATGTCACATAAGACCAAACATCTTCTCATGTAACACAATAATTTAAACCTTTCATCATTTTTTTTCTTCATTATTATTATTATTTATTTTTAATGTATTAACTTATAAATGTTTTTACTTTCGTCCTAATTTAGTACTTTTGTTCACTTTAAACCACTGCATATGTTCTGTTCTGTATATTTTCTGATTGGCCTAGTTGTATTAACCTGTAATATGGGTTTATATTACTTTGTCATGTACCGGAAGATAAAAATAAAATAATTTAATAACAAACCAAAAAATTCTTAGATAAATGAAAATACCAATTTATAAATGCCTAATTGCAAAAAAATAAATCATTAATAAATGGCTAAATAAATAAATCTAGTGTCTAATAAATGAATAAATAAACCATTTCCAGCCCTATCTGGCATCCTGTTTGCGGAGCTGCTGTATAAATTCAGAGGTGTAAAAGAGTTTCCTTGAATGCACAACACAATCAAACCCACACGACTCAATCAACCTCTGATTGTTTCCTGTGACAAAGCGTCTGATTGCACATCCACAACATCAGTCTGGATATTATTAAAGGGATAGTTCACACAAAAATGAAAAATATGTCATCATTTACTCACCGTTTACCGTAGGGCTGCACAATATGTGGTTTCAGCATTGATATCGAAATGTGTGAATCTGCAATGTCGAGTTGGGATTATAGACCATTTCAATGTGATGATGTCATTGGCCCATGAACATTTCCTGCTTGTTATCAAACTATTTCATGACTCTAACAAAGGGGAATTCGATCATAACTTAATGTTAAAGCAGCTATCATAACATTATTTATCAATATGTGGCTCTTTTTGGATTCTCGGAAGCGATAAAAATTAAAAATGTAAAACAGAAAACACGTTGGGACCATTGTTTTTGTTGACATCCCTTAATATGGTATATAATTAACCAGAATGCAGACCACTTGCAATGTTTATCCCTAATATAGTGAAAGATTTTATTTTAAGGGCCAGTGACTGTGCAATTTAAAGCTAATTTAACTACATTTGGGCACAAGAAATGATCATGATGATAATTGTATTTATTTACACACAGGATTTAGTGATTTGGGGGCCCTAAGCAATTCCAGCCAAGTGGCCCAAAAGTTTTAAAATGCACATTTTGTACTTTATTTTTATTTATTCTTTCATAACCTGTTTTACCACATTTTAATCTGTTTTTATGTTATTATTTTTGATTTTTTTTTTTTTATACTTGTCGCTTTTATTCCTGTTTATGTAAAGCACTTTTAATTGCCACTGTGTATGAAATGTGCTATATAAATAAACTTGCCTT
This sequence comes from Danio jaintianensis, assembly GCA_903798115.1. Taxonomy (NCBI): domain Eukaryota; kingdom Metazoa; phylum Chordata; class Actinopteri; order Cypriniformes; family Danionidae; genus Danio; species Danio jaintianensis. The sequence continues at coordinate 471,077 of CAIGQV010019150.1, read as the reverse complement.
GCCTTATTTTTGCTGGGGTTTTTTTCCTTATATCAGTCGGTTTTCTACACTTTATCTTAATGCAAAATAATAATAACAACAACATGTAAAGCATCTTGTAACATCTTGAAATGATTTGTTTTTTTTAAATGAATTCACAACAAAAAATAATCAATGAACTATTTTGTTTTTAAAACTAAATCTTGACTAAAGCTGGACTGGTCCATGATTTAGGGTTCGCGCAGATGTAGTAATTACATTCAAATTAAAATGTTTAGACCCTCACCGTACAAAATAGGACAGAAAACAATGTTATATATACATTTATAGCTATAATTCTAGGTATTTATTTGGGGGCCCTCAGATTTCCTGGGGCCCTAAGCGGCTTACCTTACCTTGGTTAAAGCCGCCCCCGTTTGCACAATGAAGATACAGTAGTCAACATTTGATGTAGATGTGTTGATGTGTTTATCAAAATAAGAATGGGTGCTGTTCAGTAGTTTTAGGACAACTTTGATGAAAGGTTTTGATCCACTTGAAATGTTGACATTGTATACGGTGTTATTTTACATTTGATAATTTTATTTCTATATCTCAACACTGACTACAATTACACGGACATCAGTAATCAAATCATTTGTCTTAATCTGAATAAGACCGAATAATATGATTAAGGTGTTTACATGAGTTGCTTTTTGAATGCTCCTTTCATGATCGCGTTTTACATGTCATAGCACATAATTTGATTAACGTCATCGCGTCACTGCGCTATCCACGTTTCCTCCAGAGTTTCATGTAATTTCGGGTGTTTCACTTTTGATTTGTCAACTTTAACTGCAGTTTGGCACTTTCACTTTCATTCAGGAACATTTCATGCATGCCTCCTGTGACAAACGAGATATTGGATGTGATTATGAACTGCTGGAAGTGTTGTTTTAATGGGATTTGATACCGCATGCCGTATGGGAAAAAAAACCGCATTTCATGATGCAGGTGTCTGTGGTCCTTCACTGACTCGGTAGGTGCAGAGAATAGTGTCAAACAGCCATGTATGTATAGACTATCCTGTCATAAAATGCGGTGAAAATCCTTCATGATGGTAATAGTTTGATTACAGTGTTTACATGTCTGTACTGCACTGCAATAATGCCACTAAAATCAGCATATTTCACATGTCTTAATCCGACTTCTGTTTAGTTCGATTATGACCTTAATCAGATTAAATTAATCAAAAATCGATGTTTACATGGTCGACTCTTAATCAGAGTATTGTCTTAATCGTATTAAAATCAGATTATTGGTGTCCATGTAAACGTACTCACTGTTTGATTACTGTTAGATTCTCCAAAAAAACCATAAAGCACTCTATATTTCATTTGTATCTTTGCTCTACTGTACTTTTTATTCACATACACTCCCAATCAATGTAAAATTACGAATGTTTCCCAAATAGTTATATAAATCATCTGGTGAAATTATATTCAAACCTATATATATATATATATATATAGCAGAAATATATAATATTGCAATGTTAGTTTTTTTCAAATACTTGTTACTTGATCCAAAACTGTTTGAGTTTTTTTCTTCTGTTGAACACAAAGAAAGATATTTTGAAGAATGCTAACCCATTGACTTCCATAGTATTTGTTTTTCTTACTATGGAAGTCAATGGTTACAGATTTACAGCATTCTTCAAAATATCTTCTTTTGTGTTCAACAGAAGAAAGTCATAAATATTTGGAACGACTTGAGGGAGAGTCAATGAGTAAATATTCACTTTCGGGTGAACTATCCCTTTAACACGTGTCTGTTGTTCTCTTGCAAACGCAGGCCTGCATTCCTCATAATTGCTCTCATGATAATGTCACTGTGCTGCTGGACGCTGGTAAATCAGTCTGTAATCTCGTGTAATGCTGTTTTTCTCTCATGATGACAGAAATGAATGTTTTCTTACCAGTGCGTCGATGAGCACCTCTGCTCCCTCCTCGCTCTCGTGAAGCGTGTCGATGTCTGTCAGCTCCTGTAGCAGATCCACCACCGCGATGCTGATATGTGAATCAGGCTAAGGACGTATAATATTGACCAAAAGACAAACCTTTTTTTTTTTTTTTAAACAGGAATGACTTTTCTCATGAGCATATAAACAAAATATGCATGTTCACTACCAGACAAAAGTCTTGTCGCCTATCCAAGTTTTAAGTGGCTTATATGAAAGGCAAAGGCCTCTAGATTACGCTTATTTTACCAAAATAAAATATGATCATGCCATGATTTTTAATGATTTAATTAGGACTGTAAGGTCTGACTTTGCTTAGACAAAAGTCTTGTCACTTAACAGAAATAATGTCCAGTATAGAATATAAAGTCATGGTGCAGTGGAAGAAGAATAAATATAGTGTGTGACTTCCATGAGCTTGGAGGACTGCATCCATACATCTCTGCAATGACTCAAATCACTGATTAATAAAGTCATCTGGAATGGCAAAGAAAGCGTTCTTGCAGGACTCCCAGAGTTCATCAAGATTCTTTGGATTCATCTTCAATGCCTCCTCCTTCATCTTACCCCAGACATGCTCAATAATGTTCATGTCTGGTGACTGGGCTGGCCAATCCTGGAGCCCCTTCTTTGCTTTCAGGAACTTTGATGTGGAGGCTGAAGTATGAGAAGGAGCGCTATCCTGCTGAAGAATTTGCCCTCTCCTGTGGTTTGTAATGTAATGGGCAGCACAAATGTCTTGATACCTCAGGCTGTTGATGTTGCCATCCACTCTGCAGATCTCTCGCACGCCCCCATACTGAATGTAACCCCAAACTATGATTTTTCCTTCACCAAACTTGACTGATTTCTGTGAGAATCTTGGGTCCATGTGCGTTCCAGTAGGTCTTCTGCAGTATTTGTGATGATTGGGATGCAGTTCAACAGATGATTCATCGGAAAAAACGACCTTCTGCCATTTTTTCAAATGATCAACTAGAAGTCAAGTTATTATTTGTTGCTCTTACAACTGGGATCCACCAAAAGACTTTTGTCAGGTAGTGTACTGTACAGTCAAAATTATAATTAAATCTTGTGAATATTTTTTTATTCTTTTTCAAATATTTCCCAAATGATGTTTAACAGAGCAAAGAATTTTTCACAGTATTTCCTAAAATATTTTTTCTTCTTTTATTTCGGCTAGAATAAAAGCAGTTTTTAATTTTTTAAAAGTCAATATTATTCGCCCCTTAAGCAATACTTGTTTTGGATTGTCTACAGAACAAACCACTGTTATACAATGACTTGCCTAATTACCCTTTACCCTAATTAACCTAGTTAATCCTTTAAATGTCCCTTTAAGCTGAATACTAGTATCTTGATAAATATCTAGTCAAAAATTATGCAATGTCATCATGGCAAAGAGCTGTGATTGGCTGCTGGAATATAAAGGTCAGGTTATGGTGAGGATATCAGTGTTGTCGTGGCTGAGGAGGCCGAGCAGAGACTGAACCGCATTCAGCTCCACCAGCAGATGATAAAGCTCTGGAATGGTGGCGATGACGTGCATCTCCTGGATGATGTCATTCAGATCAAGCTCCGCCTCCATGAACCTGCAGACAACAGGAAGTGATGTCATACCAGTGCTTCCCACACATAGACTTTACTTGGACAGGCCGCCCAGCTATATTAACGGCCGGCCAAGTATATTTAGTAACACTTTTTTTTTTTTACTGTTATTAACATCCTTTACATTTTTTTGTATCTGCTGAATATAACCAAACATCCGCGATCGATTAAGTAGTGGAAAAATCTTCTCTCGTTTACCCGTTTGGTTCTGTGTGCGCGAGACCTATCAGCACTCCCACAGACAGTCTCAAGTGCTCTGCAGACACACAGAGGAGTGCCTTTATGGGACTTAAAAAACTTGTCCGGCCCAGGTTCTAAATCTCATAAAATGTCCAGGATTCAACTTTTGCTTTCGCTTTCTAAAGCTTGTATGCATTTTTGCATCACCTTTTCACTTAAGCCTACTTTCGCCTTGGCTTCGCAACTGACTGCGCACGCACAGTCGCGAGAGAAACATTAAATATAGATTTTTTTCAATCTAAATGACTCAGAAAACTTTACTATATACTCTAAGAGGATGAAATTACTGGTCTAAACTGGCTGCAAAATGTATGCACACCATAAGTAATGGTTAATCAACGCATTTGCCTTATTTAAATAATCGACATGTTTTAATCTTGCAATTATGATAATTTTTAGAGATATTGTCTGTTTTTATTCCTTTTTCTGTCATTTATTTCTCATTTGCTGTATATTTTATTAATTTGATGATGTTAATATATTACATAGGCTATTTTATATACATATCGAAAATGCTTTGGCTTTCAAGTTTGCTTTGAACTTGAAGGAAAGAGAGAAGCAGATTTGACCTGTCAGTGGGTGGACATGGCTCCTGAATAGCATAAAAGTAAGAGAAATTGTGTCTTTTTTTCTTTCTTTTTTTTTTACTTTAACCCATTGAAAAGAAACAGTGTATAACAGTGTCATAATAAATAAAATTATTGTTCAAAATTAAATTATGTGTCGGCGCAATATCCTAGTGATTAGCGCGCTGACATATGGTGCGGTAGCCCTTCAGGGCGTCCCGAGTTCGAATCCCGGCTCGAGGACATTTCCCGACCCTACCCCCCTCTCTCTCTCCCACTTCGCTTCCTGTCTAATTACTGTCCTATCTAATAAAGGCAAAAATGCCCAAAAATAAAATAAAATAAAAATAAATAAATAAATTTAATTATGTATTGTTTGTCGTATATAGTTAACTATTTATGTGATTTGGGTAAATGTGTTTCAATTCGGCTACCACAGTATATTTCAAACCTGTGGGTAGCACTGCATACTGTGTGCCACTGAGGAATTCTGTATTAACATAATAATAAATAATGATCAATTATTTGTGATTATTTTCTTTTTGTTAAGATCTTTTTATTTTATTTATTTTATTTAATTTAGTTTTGTAATGTTTTAATTTTCTAATGACTCCTACAGCAACAGCCTAATAAAATGACCCTTTTCATTTACTCTTTAATGTTTCCAATCTCATTTTATTACATAAAATATATATATATATCTGAGAAAATAATTATATAATAATAATATAATCTAAGAAAATCGAATTGTGAAATCAAAATTGTGATTTGTTACATCCCCATGCATCATGTTTCATATATAAAGCAAACGATGACATTAAAACATTGTCTCACTTCTCCGGGTTGTCTGGGAATTTGATCCTGAGCTCCTGGTTTTTGTAGGATCTCTTCTCGAAGGTCAGGATCATCTTCTTCACTGTGCTCTCATCAACCAGCTCAGCCTGTGAACACACACACAGCAGGACTCAAGGTCAAGGGTCACGGTTATCATCTACAACAGTGTTTCCCAACCCTGTTCCTGAAGGCACACCAACCGTACACATTTTCAACCTCTTCCTAATCAAACACACCTGAATCAGCTCATCAGAACATGAGAAGAGACTCCAAAACCTTAAGTTAATGGGTCAGATAAGGGAGACATCCAAAATGTGTACTGTTGGTGTGCCTCCAGGAACAGGGTTGGGAAACACTGATCTACAGACATCAGCATGTCCATGAGTTACTCACAAGACTGGCTTTATTCACTGTTCAAAATCCTCTTCTGCTAGACAAAGTTTTTGTTTTTGACCCTTTTCTGTTTACATTTTACATTATTTTCTTTCATATGTAATTGACAAATAATGATTGTAGTAGTAGTAATTATTATTATTAAAAGTTACTATTTTTAATGACTAGAACCAAATATATAGAATATATATTCTAATGATTCATTAGCAATTATATAAACATATTTTTTGGTTGGTGGTCATACAATTTTGGGGGGGAAATGCATTTTGCGTTAAGAAAAAAGGGTTACAAGATAATTTATTAAGACATAATTGTCTTCACACTAAATTGCTCAAGGACATTACAAAATACAGAACATTTTTTATTGAAATATAATATAACAATTTTAAATAACATATTTTTTACTAAAGCTTACATCAATTTCTGATTATTTAACATTCTATATTATTAAAACCTACTATTAATATAATATAATGTAATACAATATACAATGTAATACTATGTAATATAATATATCAGCTGTTAAAGAATTAATTGCATCCAAAATAAAAGTTCATATTTACATAATGTGTGTGTAATCAGTGTATAGATACATTGTGTTTATAAATAATTATATAAATTTTAAAAAAATACAAATCCCAGAGATAGATAGATAGACAGACAGACAAACAGACAGATAGATAGAAAAAAGACAGGATTAAATAAAATAAATGCATACAACAATAAATAAAACACACATTTAAATAAAAACAATTGCTGCATTTATAATAAACACATCTGTTGGCGTTAACCTCTTTATTGCACATGAAATGAGCCTCTACAAGTGTGTTCTGACCTCTGGATCTTCTCCATCCTGATCCATCAGTCTCTCCAGAATCTTGTCTCCATCTCCAGCTATAGGCTCTTCAGTGTCCTCCTCTGACCGCAGCAGGGCCCGTCCCGCATCTCGACCCGTCGTCTTCTGCTTGCTTCGGGACTCCTCATGACTGCCCTCATCTCTGGGTCTCTTCGCTCCTCGGTCAGGCTGAAAACAGTCACAGACACAATGAATTTTGGGAAACATGATCTTTTTATTGCTTTTGACTCTTTATAACAAACAAAAAATAACTAGTTACAAAAACACAAACTTAAAGGGGACCAATTGTGCCTTTTCACAAGATGTAAAATAAGTCTCTAATGTCCCTAGAGTGTGCATGTGAAGTTAATAATTAATTTTAACCACAGATAATGTTTTATAACTCTCTGAAACTGACCCTTTTAGGCTTTAATCATAATTGTGGCATTTTGGACTGTCGCTTTAAATTCAAATGAGATTGTGCTTTTTTCAAAAGACGGCGGAGTTGCAAATGTCTGTGTGTCAGCATAGCGGCAGATTCAATAAGACTAATGTCCTATGCTTTTTATTTTATTTTTATTTAATGTCACATCAGCAACTTAAGGCTATTTCATGGCAAAATGGATATACATAACAAATATTACATGATAAAAGCAAATTCGTATTACAGTAAAAAGTTACTTAGACAAATATATAAATAGAAATAAATAAATACAATTTACACAAAAATACATTCAAAGTTAAATATGATTAAATATCGATTTATCGATAAAGATTTTTCAGTTCAATTTTTGATAAATAATTTACGATTCTTCCTGGTGGTACCTTTTTAAAAATATCCATCAAAGTACTCTCCTTATAAAAATTTTGTCTGATGGTATTCAAACTTCCACATTCCAACAAAATATGTTTCATGGTAAGAGCAGCTTGGCAGTAATTACATTTAGGTGGTGCTTCGTTATTCAGTAAATACAAATGAGTCAACCTAGAATGTCCAATTCGACATCTAGTATAGACAGTTTGTTCATGCCTGGTCTCAAAATTATAATTTGCAAAGTGTCTTTCACTTATTGTCGGGTTAATTTCATGTAATTTATTATTTATGCAGTTGTCCCATTCCCTTTGCCATGTTTCGTTTATATACAAATTAATTGTAGGATTCAGGTCCTCAGGAGGAGTTAAACATTCTGTCACTTTCAAGGAGCCTGTTTTGATGCTTCATCTGCCAGTTCTAATGTCCTATGCTAATGGGGGAGCGATGGTCACTAGTGGGCGGGGCTTTCCCCCTCTGATGACACGTACAAAGGGAGAATGTCAATCAAAGTGTTTCTATCAGGAACTTTTATCAAGTGTGATTATTAAAAAAATTTATTTAAATTCATTTTCTCCATTAGAGGTTGGCTATATTCACACACTGTTGCCACACACCTGGGTTTAAACCCCTTATAAAAGTGATTGTTGCATATTAGGTCCACTTTAAAGCTCGTATACATTCATATGCGGTAGTCTACAAATAAATATGATGATATGTTTATTTTTTTTAATTTAAGCTATTTTATAAAGACATTAATTGTTTTAATTGTCTTTTACTGAATTTCTCAAGAACCTTACTAAACACAGAATATTATTATTATTATTAATATTATTACAAATGTAATAATTATAATTATTGTATTTTTTTAATTAAAGCTTATAACAATTTATGTTGTGTTTTATACACCTAGAAATGTAGACAACCAGTAACATCTAATGAAAGAAAATATTACTTGGTTGCATATTTACTGCAGTTACAAACTAAAACTGCACAGTATAACCAATTTTCTGTTGTGATTTAAAGTAAAAAGTAAGTTTTTATGTCAATAATATAATATATAGATGTGATAATTACTAATAAAATACTATAAATACTATATATTTAATATAACATACACTAAATACTATAGTGTTTTTGAACAATAAGTACTTGAATTAATCTGTTGTGGTAACTTAATAGTTGCCAGGGTCATTTTTGAACAGAAAACTTGTGACACGCTCCTTATATTGTTTACCACTACTTTGAATATTCAGTCTGAAATATGACTCAAAACAACATTAGCAGCACTATGTACTGTAACTGACTGTGAACAATGTTGTACTATGATAGTCATTGGCTGATAATCAAATGTAGTAGCATACAGTGTGCGAATTATACATTGACGATCAGAGGGGTCAACTTTTTCGGTAGTAGTATGGTAATACATGCTTCAGTGAATCAAATTTATGCATGTATTTAAATTACAACTAATTTATTAATAAAACGTATACGTTTTAAGCGTTTTGAGGGATATTTAGTGACTGTTTTAGAGGTTACTATAGGTCAAACTACACAAATTATGTCAAATTTTTCTTTTTTTTAGGCTACATGCAGATATAAACACCTATTTTACAAGCAACGTGTTTTGTGAACACTTAAGATGTCTTTCGGTGCTAGAACTGCCAGTTTCAGACTGTTGAATGATATTTTTTAAGCATTGATCGGCGTGATTATGTATTCACAATGGTATAACCCATTATGGGGGGGTCAAATTTACATTATACATTTTTAATTATTAATGTTTACGATGCAGATCAGAGATCAGTTTTGATGTCCTTCTAGGGTGATCAAGCATTAATTAGGAGGGTTAACCCCCCCAAAGCCCCCTGTAATTCGCACCCTGGTAGTATATACAAAACACCAGGTCAATACTGTAATTTTCTATAACTACGGTTTATATTTTATACTACCAAAACTAAAGTATACTACACTATTGTTTATTAGTTTCTCAGCTGACTATAGTTAATACTACAGTATGCTGAAGCGTTCATTAACAAAGCATTGTGCATACTATAATACAATTTACTATAGCATGGTTAAAAAAAACACTGTAGTATATACTACAAATTACTATTGCGCCGTATTTTTCTTCATGTAGGATAGTAATAAACGTCAGAAAAAGTCCCATTCACCTTTGTACAAACATATTACTTTATATTAGTGACTCACCATTGAATCTAACAGCTTTATAAAGACAATTATTCATGAAATGACACGTATTGAAATCAAACACACATCTGTACTACTCGAAAAGACATTATGTAAAGCTTTAATCTTCCTAAACCACATTAAACACATATATAGAGCGTAAAACAATTGAAAAATCGGTTTATTTATGCATTAATGACTGACGTTTATCATAATATAGCCACTAGCTACAAAACCTATTAAACAGTGAGATGTTTATCCGAATAAAGCTGACGGAGAAACACTACAAGCACAAGTACCTGATAATTCAGCAGCTCTCCGACATCCATGATGATTCCTGTCTGCTTTAATCCTGAGAAATGTGTATTTTTCAGTCAAAGTGTGTGAGAAACACACGCTTGTGGACTAAAGTTGTTTTCAGTTCTTCGCGCGATAAACCGGCGCGTGACGCAGGAGTGACGAAATAAAACAGCGACACCCGCAGACGAGGAGACGAACACTACACAGTACACACTTCATAGCGCACACTACACAGAGCTGAAGTTTTCTGTCAGGAATTTGTTTAGTTTACGACAGCAGAAACATGTATTAAGAAGGCAAACCTTTAAAAGTAGCCTAAACGTCTGCTAAACGCCTTCAGATGTAAACAAAGCTTATTCTGCTTTGTTACATTGCCACATGAGAAATACTATTGTAATTAATTCATAGTAAATGCTAGTGCTTTTGAAACATACTATAGTAAAGCGTATTATACTGTATATATTATAGTATTTACAACTCGTTAAAGTTCATGAATGCTCCACTATACACTCCTTCATATGTATAAAACTTATTTAGCTGTTACATTACCACATGAGAAATACTA
>CAIGQV010019150.1:429815-460747 GCA_903798115.1 Danio jaintianensis | reverse complement strand
TAGTGTTTTTGAACCATACTATAGTAAAGCGTATTATACTGTATATATTATAGTATTTACAACTTGTTAAAGTTCTCCAGCATACTTTAGTATTAATTATAGTGAACTGATAAACTGTAATAAATACCGTAGTATGCTTTAGTTTTTACTACAGTAAACTGTGGTGTATTGTAGTATAATATACCCCATAACTTGTTGTAGAAAACGACAGTATTGGGTCATTTGTTTATATTACTGTAGTCGTTTTGTAGCAACAGAGTCACCACAACAGATTCAAAAGAGCGCGGAGCTACAAATGCCTATGTGTCAGCATAGTGGTAGATTCAAAAACAAGACTCATAATTCAAATGTTTTACTAGATGGTTCAAAAACACTATAGTATTTACTATAAATTACTATACTATTTCTTTTCCAATTGAGTATATTGTCAGCAAACACAGTGTATTTAATCCTCTGTCACTCTTACGCTCATCTACACTCATATCTCTGTGGTTTTGTGCTGTACTTGTCCGGCTTAAGCAAACGGTGCTGCAGGTTTTTATCTGTTTCTCTGTAAGATAAGCGAGCAGAGCTTTAATTATTCACAACGTCAGAGATTACAGAAACAGCTGCATTTCCCTTCATTCACACAAGACTGGAATACTGGCACACTTCTACTGCAGACTGCAGAGCAATGCAAGCGTGTACATTATAAGATAATACATGTTTTAAATAGTTCGACTCGCTTTATTTTAACCTCATTACTGATTTACTATTTAATTCAAAAAATACATTTGGACTAAATGATAAATTAGATACTGTATATGAGTAATAATAAAATATTGATATGAAATTGACATATATAAATAATATCAGATTTGATTCTACAAAACAAATATGATTGATTTATGTATGTGTGTATATATATGTGTATGTGTGTCTGTGTGTGTGTATATATATAGGCTCAAATTTCAATGAATGATGTTAATAAAATACATATGCAATATTCAATTCAATTCATCTTTATTTCTATATCGCTTTTACAATGTAGATTGTGTCAAAGCAGCTTCACATAGAAGATTATAGTAAATTGAAAGTATTGAAAGAGTTCAGTTCAGTGTGGTTTAATTCTCACTGCTGAAAGTCCAAACACTGAAGAGCAAATCCATCGATGCGCGCCCTTTTCTAAATAAAACATGTTGCTCTGTTTCTCATACTGACTTTGTATTTGACTTTGGACTTTGGCCAGATACAGTTGAAATGATTGGCCCTCCTGTGAATTTGTCTGTCAAATATTTCCCAAATGACGTTGAACAGATTCAGGAATTTTTCACAGTATTTCCTATAATATTTTTTCTTCTGGCGAAAGTCATATTTGTTTTATTTTGGCTAGAATAAAAGCAGTTTTTAATTTTTTTAAACAATTTTAAGGTCAATATTATTCGCCCCCTTAAGCAATATTTGTTTTGGATTGTCTCCAGAACAAACCACTCTTATACAATGACTTGCCTAATTACCCTAACTTTAACCTAATGAACCTGCGCTGTAAAAAAAAAAAAAAAAAAGTTGACTCAACTTAAAATTTTAAGGCAAACAGTTTCAGGACATTTTTGAGTTTACTCAACTTAAATCGAGTCAATGCAGTACTTGGGTAAAAAGTTGAGTCAACTCAAAAAGCTCTGCAGCAAGTTGCCTTACAATTTTAAGTTGAGTCAACTTTTTTTTTTACAGCGTAGTTAAGCCTTTCAATGTCACTTTAAGCTGAATACTAGTGTCTTGAAAAATATCTAGTCAAATATTATGTGCTGTCATCATGACAAAGAGAAAAGAAATCAGTTATTAGAAATGAGTTATTAAAACTATTATGTTCAGAAATGTGTTGAATAAAATCTTTCCGTTAAACAGAAATTGGGGAAAAAAATATACAGGAGGGCGAATACTTCAACTGTATATGTTAGTGGTCTTTGTGTCTAAAAGGCAGATGAATATTTTGTGGACGTGTAAATAATGCAGAGCTGCAGTGGTGATGGAAAGGCCTTGTGTGTATCTGTCTCTCTCTCTCTATATATATATATATACATATCTCTCTCTCTCTCTGTCACAGTTGACTGGCTCTTGTGAGGCTTGACAAGACAGGCGTGATCCAGACAACACTCATAAATCCAGCACGATGCCGCATGAACAGCTGATTTTCCGCCTGCCGCACAGCAGACCTGAGAGGAATATTCATCAACATCCATCCCTTCATCAATGCAGACTGGAGGAGGATCAGGACGCGTTTCAGCACATTAACACACATTTTCTGCAGACGCATTTCACTCAAAGGCAAACTGCAGCTCTAATATATGTTGCCATCAAACCCTCTGTGATTCTGATGCATGATACTTATACTGGAATAAACGGGTGGATGTGCTGAAAACACAGACGGACTTAAATCAAGAAATCAGATCATTTGAGAATATACTGTATGTTTTTACTAAAACAGAAATCATCATTATGTTAATATTGTAGCTTTTAAAATGTTTTCGTAACCCGTAATGAGACGAAATGAAACGAGACATCACACAAATTTAAATATTAGTAAATGATATCACAAGTTAACACATCATGCAGTTTTTCAAATTAAGGTTTTTATTATTAAGGGAAAACAAAATACAAAACCACATCACCCCGTGTGAAAAAGTGTTTGCCCCCTTAACCTAATAACTAGTTGGGCTACACATAGCAGCAACAACTGCAATCAATAGTTTTTGGTAACTTGCAATGAGTCTGTTACAGCACTGTGGAGGAATTTTGACCCACTCATCTTTTTGCAGAATTGTTGTAATTCAGCCACACTGGAGGGTTTTTCGAGCATGAACCGCCTTTTTAAGGTCATGCATCTTAATTGGATTCAGGTCAGGACTTTGACTAGGCCACTCCAAAGTCTTCATTTTGTTTTTCAGACCATCACACTACCACCACCCCCACGTTTTACTGTCTGTATCATGTTCTTTTTCTGAAATGCGATGTTACATTTACGCCACACATAATGGGACATACACTTTCCAAAAATTTCTACTTATGTCTTATCATCCACAAAGTATTTTCAGGCAAACCTGAGACGAGCCTTTTTGTTTTTTGTCTTGAGTCATGTGGAGTCATGAACACACCTTAACTGAGGCAAGTGAGCCCTGCAGTACTTTGAATGTTGTTGTTTGGTCTTTTGTGACCTCTCGGATGAGTTGTGTCACTGCGCGGTAATAATAATGGCTATGATATTGGTAACACCCCAATTTTGGATTTTGGATTATTTACTAATTAACATCATTTACATTTATTATTTAATGTGCATACACATTTACATGACATTATTATTTTCCTTTTAACATTTTGTTTATATGTTAATGCTCTGTATTTGATATTCTTTTGAATATCAAATCCATATCTATATCTATTTGCAAGTTCTAAAATGTTGTAGCTTTTAAGTTAGTTTTTGACCCATTTTATCTCTTTTAAACTTATGCAAATTTTTAATTTGTTGTAATTTTTTAATTTAAATTAGATTTTTTTTATGCCTACAAGCAGTTTTTGTTTTAGTCAGGCTCAAAAAAAATTATATCAAGATATGTTTTTATCAGCAACAACGGTTCATCAGCTTCCAATTCCAGAGTTATCAGTCATCAGCTAAAATTTATTTTAATTCAACCTTAAATTAAATATATTAAATATTAAATTAAATATTAAATTACACTGAAACTTGTGAATATACACTGGTAACAAAAGATGCCCTGGCAGAAAATTACCAGTACATTTTAGTTTATATATATATAAAGGTCATTTTAGCATAAAAATGTAGGTACTTTTTAAATTACTTACATGTCATAATTTTCTGCCAGCACTATCCATTTTTTTACACTGTAAACCTTTATAAAAATAAAAAAGCATAAATAATTTGCAAATAAAGCATCTTCCATCCCACATCATAATGATAATGCTTCATAATGGTTTCTATAAGTTTTACTTTATAAAATTGGCAAAATCATAATCATACAGATTATCAAGATCCTCAAATCTATCATAATGAAAATTCCTGCAACCAGGGAAACCGCTGTAGCTCAATTTTTCCTCCATACTAAATGAGACGCACACATTAGCAACTGTGTCATGTGTCTGTGTCAACACAATCTTCACTCAAAAACATGCTGTTGTTTTAACCCAAAGCTGGGTCAAATATGGACACACCCAACCACTGGGTCAAAAAAAGTGTCATTTACAGTAAATTTAACTGAAAAAATTTACCAAACTTTGGATTTATGACCCAACATTGGGATAAAAAGCCAACATTTGGTTAAAAAAAAAGCTATTTATTTCCACTTCTCAGGTTATCCACGTCTTACATAAATAATATATTTTAGGGGCAACTTTCTGTTTCCATCCCAATGTTTTTAATAGCAATATCCTAAAAATGTGCAATAAATGGATGAAACAGAGTTAAGTATTTTCTTGTAAAAACGTACTTATTTCCAACCTGGAAAGATCTTTTTTTAAAGTGTATGATTGACTTGACGTGTGAGGAACGTGAAAAAAAAAAAAAAAGTAAGATGGTGTGCTTTAACAGTGACTGAAATTAATTTCATGCCTTCACTGCTTCAAAATCCACATCCCCATAAAATCTCCAGCATGGTGTAAAAAGCATCTATATTTGAAAAGCTGTTAATTATATCATGCATAATGAATACATGCGCAGTGAAGAACGAGGCCAGAGACCTGTACATCACACACACACACACACACACAGAGCTCTCAAACAACATTATTTATACCTTCAGCTTTCATTCATACAGAGAACTAGAAACTAGATCTGCACGTCCAAATGAATTATATTATATTTTGTGATATTGAATGTGTCTGAAGCTGAAAAAATGTTCATTGAATATTAATATGGTGGAAAATTAATTAAAAGTTATCACCATACTTCCCCAGTTGATTAACTTTGAGGAATTGCAAACTTTTCGTGTTACAGGTTATCTAAAATGTGATGCTTAAATATGCAAATGAGGCATTACTCCATGAAATATGCACATCATTTAAATTAAATTTAAAATGTAATGAAATTCATTCATGAATTTTCCTTCGGCTTTCCACAGCGGAATGAACCGTCAAACTTATCGAGCATATGTTTTACACAGCGGATGCACTTCCAGCTGCAACCCAGTACTGGGAAACACCCATACACTCTCATTCTCACACACACACACACACACACACACACACACACACACACACACACACACACACACACACACTCATACACTACGGCCAATTTAATTAATCCAATTCACCTATAGCGCATGTGTTTGGACTGTGGGGGAAACCGGAGCACCTAAGCCAACACGGGTAGAACATGCAAACTCCACACAGAAACGCCAACTGACCCTGCCGGGACTCGAACCAGCGACCGTCTTGCTTTGACCTTCGACCAGCGACCGTCTTGCTAACCACTGAGCCACCGTGCCACCCCATATATAATATATATATGTAATGATACTTTATAAAGTACATTATTAAACGCATGCGACCGTCTGCTCCATGACTGACCAACATGATACAAATCTGACGCATTTTCACAAAAGTTTGAATAAAATGTTATAATATATTATTATGAATATATATATATTCATTCATTCATTTTCTTTTCGACTTAGTCCCTTTATTAATCTGGGGTCACCACAGCGGAATGAACCGCCAACTTATCCAGCATATGTTTTACGCAACGGATGCCCTTCCGCATACGCGTGCACTTGATGCAGAAGTATAAATCAGCCTTTAGTCTGCATCCACGCATCTTCAATATCAAGAACACATCCGGGAACTTTCACGCGTCCTCCGTTCTTGCGGTCTTCAGTTTTGGAACTGAACTTTGGCGGTTGATGATGACGTTACACGAGGATGCACAAACGCTGAAGAACGCATATTGAGAAACAGTCTATGACTTGGTGGTTCTACTGATTTCCATTGTATAGCAATGCATTTCTTTGCTGCTATCAGAGCCATTTTAATTAAACATACATTCTCCCTTTGATCGAGCAGAAGAACTGATTCATCCCCCAGTAACATAAATCTTGGATCAGGTGGAAGGTTAACATAGTTTGTATTATATTTCTCCAATAGGTTTTAAGTTTGGAACATGTGCAAGTAATAATGTACCAACCTCGATTTTACATCAAGAACAACATTCTGAATATGAATCACTTATCTTGTGCAATCGTTCAGGTGTATAATACACCCTGTGTAAAATATTAAACTGTATTAATCTAGGTCTAATATTAAATGAACGTTAAGGCATTTTTACAGATATGTTCCCAAGTATCTTGATCAAAAAGCATGACGGTTTTGTGTTGCTGTTGTTGACATTTTAGAGTCAATGGTTTTTACAGAGGGGATTCTGAGAATCTCTTTCAATCGCTCCATTATTCACCAAAACACTACAATCATGCAGAAAATAAACAATTTTTACAACATTTTGAATAAAACGTTAATCAGAAAAAAAAAAAATATTTAATGAAATATATAATCAGGCAGATTATGAACAAATCCCTCTCTGTAATGTGAAGTGGACGCTGACAACGAAGGTGCAGATCCAAATGCAGGTTTATTGAGGATGGTCAGGCAAGCAACGGTCACAATCAGGAGCAAACAGATGTATGCAGGCAAATCCAGAGTCGTAGTCAAATACACAGGCGAATGGTCAGTACAGGCAGGGTCAAAAACACGGCAAGACAAGGCAAGGAAAACGCATCGTAATGTTCACAATACTGTTTACAAGACTCAGCCCTGATGTGTGTGTGTGCGCTCTGTACTTATAGTCCTTGTAATGAATGAATGATGAGCTTCAGCTGTGTCTGTGTGTGTATGTATAATCACCGGAACTTGGAACAGGTGCGTGTGAGCGGTGCATGACTGGAACTTGTAGTCCATATAATGGCGGATTTGCAGTCTGCCGCTCGATCGCTGGTGATCATAACACTCTTTAAAAAACGTTCAGAAATCAATAATAAACAAGTGTATGTGTTACAACTTAGAATGTTCATCAGCCAATCAGAATCAAGTATTCATCAACCCCATAGTAAACTGTAGCATAACTGGGGTTTTATGACTTTATTATTTTATTATAATGAGTGTATGACAGAATATTAATAACACTATAATAGATAGACACTACAACAGATAACACTACGAACGTCCAGAACAAAAGAATAACACAAAATTTTGAAGAATGAAACATTATAATATATAATCACAAAACAAAAAATATATATAATATATAATCAGGAATGTTGTGTATGAACAAATTGCTCTTTAAAATCCTCCAGAAGTTAATTAAATAATTAATAACAAATTATTTTGGAATCTTAAAATGTTCATCAACCAATCAGAATCAAGCATTCCATAGCCCTGCAGTATAACTGAGAAGGGTATAAACGGAGGTCGGAGCCAGCTCCAAGTGGGTGGGGCTTGAGCTCCAAGTGGGCTGTACAAACCTGTAGTTTTTATTTAATGTCTTGTACACGACACGGAGTCCAATATTGTGCTTTATGAATGTCTACACCTACCCCAACCCTAAACCCAACCTCACAGTAACCTGTTGTGTTTTATTAATGTCTGCTCCACCTACACCACCTAAACCCAACCGACTTGTGGCGTAAATCCCTCCCACTTGGAGGTCACCCAACCTACTTGCGGTGTAATCCCTCCCACTTGGAGGTCTCCGGGCTGCAGCGATACCTACTTGGTATAACTGGAGCAGATTTCGGGGTTGATGGCTTTATTATTTTATTATTTAATATAAAATGTCTTTTCTGTCTTTTTTGACATACAGTCAAAGGTTTTCACCTAGGATATTTTGGGAATCTCTTTGTCACAGACTAATTCAGATAACACTACAAACACCCCCAAAAAAATTATATAATTACAACATTTTGAAGAATAAAATGGTATAAATAAATAAATGCACATAAATACATAGACTATATACAGTCGTGGCCAAAAGTTTTGAGAATGTTTGCACAAAGTTTGCTGCTAAACTGCTTTTAGATCTTTGTTTCAGTTGTTTCTGTGATGTACTGAAATATAATTACAAGCACTTCATACGTTTCAAAGGCTTTTATCGACAATTACATGACATTTATGCAAAGAGTCAGTATTTGCAGTGTTGGCCCTTCTTTTTCAGGACCTCTGCAATTCGACTGGGCATGCTCTCAATCAACTTCTGGGCCAAATCCTGACTGATAGCAACCCATTCTTGCATAATTACTTCTTGGAGTTTGTCAGAATTAGTGGGTTTTTGTTTGTACAGCCGCCTCTTGAGGATTGACCACAAGTTCTCAATGGGATTAAGATTCGGGGAGTTTCCAGGCCATGGACCCAAAATTTCAACCTTTTGGTCCCCAAGCCACTTAGATATCACTTTTGCCTTATGACACGGTGCTCCATCATGCTGGCAAATGCATTGTTCTTCACCAAACTGTTGTTGGATTGTTGGAAGAAGTTTTAGTACCATTCTTTATTCATGGCTGTATTTTTGGGCAAAATTGTTAGTGAGTCCACTCCCTTGGATGAGAAGCAACCCCACACATGAATGGTCTCAGGATGCTTTACTGTTGGCATGACACAGGACTGATGGTAGCGCTCACCTTTTCTTCTCCGGACAAGCCTTTTTCCAGATGCCCCAAACAATCGGAAAGGGGCTTCATCAGAGAATTTGACTTTGCCCCAGTCCTCAGCAGTCCATTCGCCATACTTTTTGCAGAAGATCAATCTGTCCCTGATGTTTTTTTTTTGGAGAGAAGTGGCTTCTTTGCTGCCCTTCTTGACACCAGGCCATCTTCCAAAAGTCTTCGCCTCACTGTGCGTGCAGATGCGCTCACACCTGCCTGCTGCCATTCCTGAGCAAGCTCTGCACTGGTGGCACTCTGATCCCGCAGCTGAATCCTCTTTAGGAGACAATCCTGGCGCTTGCTGGACTTTCTTGGACGCCCTGAAGCCTTCTTAACAAAAATTGAACCTCTTTCCTTGAAGTTCTTGATGATCCTATAAATTGTTGATTTAGGTGCAATCTTAGTAGCCACAATATCTTTGCCTGTGAAGCCATTTTTATGCAACGCAATGATGGCTGCACGCGTTTCTTTGCAGGTCACCATGGTTAACAATGGAAGAACAAAGATTTCAGGCATCACCCTCCTTTTAACATGTCAAGTCTGCCATTCTAACCCAATCAGCCCGACATAATGATCTCCAGCCTTGTGCTCGTCAACATTCTCACCTGAGTTAACAAGACGATTACTGAAATGATCTCAGCAGGTCCTTTAATGACAGCAATGAAATGCAGTGGGAAGTTTTTTTCAGGATTAAGTTCATTTTCATGGCAAAGAAGGACTATGCAATTCATCTGATCACTCTTCATAACATTCTGGAGTATATGCAAATTGCTATTATAAAAACTGAAGCAGCAACTTTTCCAATTTCCAATATTTATGTCATTCTCAAAACTTTTGGCCACGACTGTACACAAACACACACCATGCAAATTGTGTATGAACCAATTCCTTGATGAAAACCTTCCTAATACAGAAAGTAATAAATCTAGTTTGGTGACCTTCTGAAGGATTTATGGCTCAAAAACTGGGTTTATTATGGCTTTAAAATACATATTGTATTGATTAAGCGTGAGGAAAAAGTATATAGTAAAAAGTTTTCTTTTCATTAGATTGTCAAAAAATATATGTATATGTAATACCTAAATATATGTATATGTAAATGTATATGAAAAGCCAATAAAGTCCCAAATTCTTTGAAAAGTGCATGAAAAAAGAGGGGTTTTTTTCTGGTCAAGGACGCAGCATGTGAGATCTTCTTTAGTGTATGCAAAAGATGCTAGGGAGCGAAAACAACACTATTTTTTACATTAAGCAGGCTACAAATCACCATATGGTAATGTCTTGGCCTACAAGGACCCTCTTTGTGCTCTCTTCAGTAATGAAAACAGACACGTCTTACAGGAGAACGTGGATGAAGGCCACAGATGTGTGGAGGTTTGTGGCGCAGCGGCTCAGATAAAAGAAAACAAGCAGAGAGAGGACAGAGAAATGACTGACTGTGCAATCATTTATAATAATTCAGCGGGCCATTACACTTATACTATTGTTTCCACACCTAAAGACAGCAGTTGAGTTTCCTTCCACCTATTTTTATGCACACTTTGCACAATCACATTAAAAAATGCTTAATGGAAATGACAAGATGTGCATAAATTTTGAAAATGTAGTCAGAAAAACTCCTTATCTGATAAAAAAAGAACATGAACAAACCAATCGAAACACATTTAGTGAATGAACTCTGCACATGCACATCAGTAAAGTCATGTGATTTAGTTTTTTTTATTTTTATTTTATTGTTTTAACTAAGGATTTTCAAATAGTACAAACAACAAAGACAATCACACAAACAAACAAACCATCCCAAGCGCTGCAAATTAAAATTTACAAATGTGAGTTTAAAACAATAATAATAATAATAATAATAATAATAAATAAATAAAAAATAATCAAAAATAATCAAAACAAAACAAAAGAAGCCAGAACGATCTTAAAATAAAATTTTTAGAGTTTATGTAAAAAGCATTGGAGAGGTTCCCAAAGTCTCCTGAATTTGTCCTGTTTGTGGTAGAGGTCATAGGTTAATGTTTCCAAAGGGAGAAAGACTGACAACTGAGAAATCCACATGGAAATAGTTGGAATTTGAGAAGTAGACCATTTTAGTAATATACATTTCTTAGCCAGAAATGTAAGAGTTGTAAACAGAGGTGTGAGCTCCGAGTCAAAAAGGTCTTCAGGAATGTCATCCAACAAAGAAAATAAAACGTTTTCCAATTACCTCCTGGATTGCAGAATGAACCCCTCTTCAAAATGGTTGGATGTGAACACAAGACCAAAATACATGAAAAAATGTGCCCTTACAAGTTTTGCACTTAAAACAGAGGTCGGAATAGGCTGGGAACATTTTATGCAGACAAACAGGTGTAAAATAAATTCTGTGGAGAAACTTAAAATTTTGTTCATGTACGGAAATTGAAGTGCATTTTGGAAAAGTGCCATCACAGATCTTGGACCAATCTTCAGGATTAAACAGAACTCCTAGGTCCCGTTCCCAGTGGTTTCAAGGAATCATAAACTGAGGAATCAGAGTAAACTAATAAGGCATAGAATTTAGAAATAAGCCCTTTAAAAGAACTTACTGACCGCATGGTTTCTTCCAGTTCCGATAATTTAAAACGAAATTGGTTTTGCTTTAATAGGGACTCTATTAAATGCCAAATTTGAAGATATTTAAAAAAGTCTTCAGAGGGAATATCAAACTTGTTCAAATGATTTCACAATTTCAAAGGCAAACAATCCTGAAAAGTCAGATAAACCTTTAGAACTCCAGTCCCGCAATCCGATGCTCCTAATCTGAGTGGGGAAGTCTGGGTTCAAAGCCAAGGGATGTGATTTAGTTTGATCAGATCATACGATGATATAAATGTGTTTCAGGGACTTTGCATTAATGGAGTTTGCAGCTTTACATGTTTCCAGCTTTACATTGTAAAAGATCTGAAAGGTTGTTTTGCTGTCCGTCAGTCCGTCATCACAGTGCTTCAGTATTATTATTATTCTATGATTATTCCCTCCAGAACTGTCTTGAGCATGTGTGCTCAGAAAGTTAGGTTTTTATGAATTGTTTCTTCACTGAATGTAGAGAATAAATACTTATGAATCCAAACATGATCAGATACAAGTCATTTTATTTCTATAACGATTTTTACAATGCAAGTAGCGTGTGCACTGTATGTGTGTGTATGTACAGGTTTAGCTAAACTCGCGAGGACTCAATTTTCCTCACTTACATAGTGAGAAATTAAAACAGCCCACTGGTGTCCTCATTTCAATGGTCCACACTAATTAAAAGTGCTTATAAATTGTCCAGAAGATGTTTTTATCAGTATCTGATGATGAACACTTGTGAGGGTGAGCCTAAAAGGGTCAGTTTCAGAGAGTTAGAAAACATGATTTGTGTGGTATTTTACCAAACAACCAAACCAACTCGTTTATATGTATATATATTTTGGAGAGGTTGGTTTTCATAGTGTTTTTTTACAGTCAAGAAAATGTACAATATGCCAAGTCTGTGTGAACCGGAAGCTGCTGAGACTTTTATTTCAGTATGTTGATGTACTTACAACTGAAACTGAATATTGAGTAGGGGGCGGGGCTTTATTTTTGTGCATCATTCCCTCATAGCAAACTAACAGTAAGAGGGGCGTGGCTATTGTGTCTGAAGCCGTCAAACTGACATCATCAGAGAAGGAGCCAATCCAAAAGCAGAAGCAGATGCTCAGACTTTGATTGATGATTACCAAAACAGCGGACTAGCTTCACCAGTGGACTAACTTCACCTAAAGAACAACAATGTGCGCTAGCAAAAAAACATTTAAAATTAGAATTTCAGATGGACTTTAAGGGTTTCTTTTGTCGCACTTCATCAATTTGTATTTGTAGATTTCAACTACTGTACATGTTTTAAGGCCTTTTTCAAAAAAAAATTTCTTCTGCATTTCAATCTCCATTTCAGCATCCACACACAAAAACGCCTGTAGTGAATTAGCTCAAAGGGGTCAATATAAATAAATAACTGACCTCTATTATATGGGTATCAGAGGACAATGGTTTCAGATAAAAACGTCTTTACTGCACTGCTGAAGAAAGAAAGTCACATACATCTTAGATGGCCTAAGGGGTGAGTAAATTAACAAGAAATGTTAAATTTTGGGGGAAAAAAACCTTTAAATTGAAATTTTTACTTAGTTCTTTGGGTGAACTAACACTAGGTTACCCAAACCGTGGCCAGGCGCGTTTCCCGGTTCGTTTGACAAGTGTGAATGCTCCGAATCGGGCTCAGGCGTGGTTCAGTTGGCCGGCCCTGGCCCAGGTTGGAAGTGGTGTGCCAGAGCGGGGTTTGATTAGGCTTTGGCGCGATACGCTTGTAGTGTGAGTGCAAAGCGCGCCTAAGCGTGAAACTGAAGACCTGACGTCATTTTTAAGGGACAGTTTCATATGGATTTATTAATCATTCTTACTTTTCAATGAACGAGAACTGTCATAGTTTATTAAAGACGCAAACTCCTTGCTGCATGTCGATGACTATCATGAACATTTATGAGCGTCACAAGTGGTGGATCTCTTCCGCAAAATATTTGACTGTGTCACTGCATCCCAAACGACTAAAAATAATACAAAACGATATAACTAAGGCAATGTCCACTGTGCTGAGTGAGAGCGCTTCTTTTCTGTTAAACTGAACAGCCACATCATCGATAATGTAAGCATGCTCCGGCTTGGAAGGTAAAATGCAGTGTGAGTGCAGGCCATCGGGGGAGAGAGGAGAGGGGACAAGCGCGCTTCGGCATAGTTTAAGGCAACTATACCTGTGAGTACGCCCTTAGAATCAGTTCTGGTGTTGGAATTACTGTATGTGGCATCACCTTGTGACTCACTTGCATTCAACTGCTGCACTTTTTTAGTTTAATCTCTAGTGGAAGTCTTATCAGATGTTCATATACCTAATTACCAGTGTGACCCTTAGAGCCAAGTCAAGTCAAGTCAAGTTTACTTATATAGAGCTTCTCACAATGTAGATTGTGTCAAAGCAGCTTAACATAGTTCTAGTAAAGTCCAGATTTCAGAGTTGAAGTTCAGTTTAGTTTAGTTCAGTGTGGTCTAAATTTCACTGCTGAAAGTTCAAACACTGTAGAGCAAATCCACCGAAGCACAGCTCCACAAGTCCCGATCCGAGCAAGCCAGTGGCGAGGAAAAAAAACTTCACCAATTGACGAAGTGAAGGGAAAAAATAAAATAAAACCTCGAGAGTAACTAGGCTCTGTTAGGCACGACCATTTTTCGTCTGGCCAAACTTCCTGTTCAGAGCTGCAGTCTAGGCGCTGGAGGCTGAAGAAGCTGGACGTCCATCGTGGGGAAGCTGCAGGTGTGAGTAGGGCACCAGCATCACTTAAAGTGTGCATCAATCTACAATCAGTGAATTATAAATGCTGTGTTTGAATATGTATGAGTTAGTTTGACATTTATTAATTTAGTAGGCACTTTTATCTTTTAAGTGTTTGATTATTTCAGTTTTCTTTTTCTTTTTTTTTTACTTATTTAGCATGTTTTACTTTAGATTGTTGGCGAGGCAAAAATAAACACTTTCCTGCTCATATTATTCTTGATTAAGTTTTATTTTTAAGCTTTGGTTTTATATTTTTAAGCACCAGTGTTTTGAGTGTTTGACAGTAGTGGACTCTGACTGTAGTGGAGTCTGTCTGGGCTGTTCTGAGCTCTGTGTTTTCATGCGGTGTGCAGGTTAATTGGCTCCACCCCCTGAGCAGATGTTAACACCACACCCTCTCTGACCTCTAACACCTGATTCAATTAGAGCATCACCTCAAACCCGAGCCCACTGCGCAGACACACACATTTGGACACTGACATTCTCACACTCACACACACACACCCTGACCTCTAACACATGATTCAATTAGAGCATCACCTCGAACCCGAGCCCACTGCGCAGACACACACACACAGACAGACACACACATTTGGACACTCAGACATTCTCTCTCTCATACACACACACACACAGACATTCTCACACACACACACCCTGACCTCTAACACTTGATTCAATTAGAGCATCACCTCGAACCCAAGCCCACTGCACAGACACACACACAGACACACACACACACACACACACACACACACACACACACACAATGCGCGCACACAGACACACACGGACATCCACACACACACACATACACACAGACCTCTAACACTTTTAATTGTACCATTGTGAACTGCCCCTTTTAGGCTTTGATCCTACGTTTTTGGGTCTTTTGGTGACTGTTGCTTTAAGTTAAAATGAGATTGAGCTCTTTTTCAGAAGAGGGCGGAGCTACAGTGTGTCAGCATAGTGGCAGATTCAAAAACAAGACTAACATTATCTGTGTGATAAACTGAAAATGTGTGTGTCAGTGTGTGAGAGTGCGTCAGTATGGAGACTCCTGTCGCTGTTTATTTGTGCTTCATCTAAAACTCCACATCTATAATCCTCTTAGTCTATGCTGACATTATCTTCAGCAGATCAAACACTCTAATGGCTAATGGACAGACGGTTGCTTCTCACTCAGGGCTGTTTATGCTAATAAGGGAGAGAAGGTCATTAGTGGGCGGGGCTTTCCCCCTATGATGACACGTACAAAGGGAGAATGTCAATCAAAGTGTTTCTGCAGACTGTTTTTATCAAGTCTGATTATAACAAATAGAATTAATTAATATTTACCATTAGAAGCTGCTTATATTTACACACTGTTGCCATACTGTGTTTAAACCCCTTATAAAAGTGATTTTTGCATAACAGGTCCCCTTTAAATGAACTAAATATTTGCTACTTCTTAATAAATGATTCATAGTTTGCTATTATGATGAAGTGTTACCAAGAGGGTTTACTGTTAATAAATCTGGCCCTGGTTTCTTCATTATTTTGCATACCTTTGGTGTATAATGGCACAATACGCAGTGTAGATTTTGAGATGCTCTTGCTGTCTTGTTTTCTTTCTGTCCGTCTGCTCTGAGTCTCTCTAGCAGGACGCCCCGTCTAATAAAGAGAGGAGATTGAAAATTGGGAGGTTAATGAAATTTTTCTAAAGTGTCCGTCTGGCTGTTTAAAAGCAGATTAAATCGCCGCACCATAATTAGAGTGAATTGACCTGTGAAATGACGGCGGCGTCTCTTCTCGGTTAAGTATTGATAAACAGGTTGGAGAGATTGGCAGATCAGGTGAATCCGCATGAGGGCCGAGAACCAGAGACTGATTAACTGCTGCAAAAATAAAAGTCATCAGAAAAAAAACTCAATCTTTTTACTTTCACAGAAGAAAATAACTAAAGAAAAAGATTACAGGACAAAATTATTAGCCCTGCTGTGAAATTTGTATGGGCGGCACGGTGGCTCAGTGGTTAGCACTGTGGCCTCACAGCAAGAAGGTCGCTGGTTCGAGTCCCGGCTAGGTCAGTTGGCATTTCTGTGTGGAGTTTGCATGTGCTCCGGTTTCCCCCACAGTCCAAACACATGCACTATAGGGGAACTGATGAATTAAATTGGCCGTAGCGTATGAGTGTGTGTGTGTGTGTGTGTGTGTGTGTGTGTGTGTGTGTGTGTGTGTGAGAGAGTGCGAGAGTGTATGGGTGTTTCCCAGTGCTGGGTTGTGGCTGGAAGTAAGTAAGTAAATAATGTGTATTTATACAGCGCATTTATCGTGTATGGCCATACACCCAAAGCGCTTCACAATCATGAGGGGGGTCTCTCCACACCACCACCAGTGTGCAGCATCCTCTTGGATGATGCGACGACAGCCACAGGACACCAGCTATAGGTGGAGTGGAGAGACAGTGATAGAGCCAATTCAGTGGATGGGGATGATTAGGAGGCCATGATGGATAAGGGCCGGTGGAGGGAATTTGGCCAGGACACCGGGGTTAGACTCCTACCCTTTACCAGAAGTGCCATGGGATTTTTAATGACCACAGAGAGTCAGGACCTCGGTTTAACTGACAGTATAGTGTCCCCTTCACTATACTGGGGCTTTAGGACTCACACAGACTGCAGGTTAAGCGCCCCACTGCTGGCCTCACTAACACCACTTCCAACAGCAACCTAGTTTTCCCAAGTGGTCTCCCATCCAGGTACTGACCAGGCTCAGCCCTGCTTAGCTTCAGTGAGTAACCCGTCTTGGGCTGCAGGCTGATATGGCTGTTGAAGGGCATCCGCTGTGTAAAACATATGCCGGAATAGTTGGCAGTTCATTCCGTTGTGGCGAACCCTGATAAATAAGGGACTTAGCCAAAGGTAAATGAATGAATGAAATTTGTATTCTTTTTCAAATATTTTCAAAGTGATGTTTAACAGGGCACGTTAATTTTCACAGTATTTCTTTCTTTCTTCTAGAGAAAGTCTTGATTTCTTTTAGTTTGGCTGGAATTAAAGCAGTTTTACATTTTTACAATAGCTGCATCCAAAATTGCATACTTCCATACTATATAGTACGTTAAAAACAGTATGTGAGCTGAGTAGTATGTTTAAATTGATAGTACTTAAAAACAGTATGCGAGAAGTACCTGGGTGGCGAGATTCTGAAGTGCACATCCGATGGACATTGTTATCCCATGATGCCACGTGAGTGAATTCATTCATGAATGGAAGTAAAGCGACACAACGGACAAGGGTAGGTCATGTGATCATGACAAATGGTGGATATAGTATGTTCAAGTTCTATTCATACTACTCACATTCATACTGTATAAAACATACAGGGGTTGCACAATGAAACTAAAATGCCTGGTTTTAGACCACAATAATTCATTGGCATGTTGTAGGGCCTCCTTTTATGCCAATACAGCATCAGTTCATCTTGGGAATGACAGATTCAAGTCCTGCACAGTGGCCAGAGGGATTGTGAGCCATTCTTCTTGCAGAATAGTAGCCAAGTCACTACATCATGTGCTGGAGGAAAACCTTTCCTGACTCGCTCCTCCAAAACATCCCAAGGTGGCTCAATAATGTTTAGGATCTGGTCACTGTGCAAGCCATGGGACATGTTCAACTTCACTTTCATGTTCATCAAACCACTCTGTCACCAGTCTTGCTGTGTGTATTAGTGCATTATCATCCTAAAATACATGGCACCGCGTTCAGGATACAATGTTTGATCCATTGGGTGCACATGGTCCACAAGAATGCTTGCGAGTCCTTAGCAGTGGTGCGTTTATCTAGCACAAGTATTGGGCCTAAGGAATGCCATGATATTTCAGCCCAAACCATCACAATAGTCTGGGCGGTACGCTTCTTTGGGGCTTCTCCACAGCGTAACTCTCCCATATAGTGGGAAAGACAGTGAAGGTGGACTCATCAGAGAACAATACATGTTTCACATTGTTCACAGCCCATCAAAGTGAAGGAGGAGCAGGACGATAACACACAACAGTCAACAAATAACCTCTAAAGACTTTCAACTTGTAACAATACATACGCTGTATTATAACATCTGACTAAAAAAAACAAACACTCAAACATTTCTGCACTGCTATAAGGTCATTATTATTAGCCCTCTTAAGATTGTTTTGGTTCGATTGGCTACAGAATACAGTCTTGAAAGTTTGTAACATTTTTATTTTCTCTTTGCCATGATGACAGTAGATAATAAATGACTAGATATTTTTCAAGATACTACAGTCGTGGCCAAAAGTTTTGAGAATGACATAAATATTGGAAATTGGAAAAGTTGCTGCTTCAGTTTTTATAATAGCAATTTGCATATACTCCAGAATGTTATGAAGAGTGATCAGATGAATTGCAAAAGTCCTTCTTTGCCATGAAAATTAACTTAATCCTGAAAAAAAACTTCCCACTGCATTTCATTGCTGTCATTAAAGGACCTGCTGAGATCATTTCAGTAATCGTCTTGTTAACTCAGGTGAGAATGTTGACGAGCACAAGGCTGGAGATCATTATGTCGGGCTGATTGGGTTAGAATGGCAGACTTGACATGTTAAAAGGAGGGTGATGCCTGAAATCATTGTTCTTCCATTGTTAACCATGGTGACCTGCAAAGAAACGCGTGCAGCCATCATTGCGTTGCATAAAAATGGCTTCACAGGCAAGGATATTGTGGCTACTAAGATTGCACCTAAATCAACAATTTATAGGATCATCAAGAACTTCAAGGAAAGAGGTTCAATTCTTGTTAAGAAGGCTTCAGGGCGTCCAAGAAAGTCCAGCAAAGGCCAGGATCATCTCCTAAAGAGGATTCAGCTGCGGGATCGGAGTGCCACCAGTGCAGAGCTTGCTCAGGAACGGCAGCAGGCAGGTGTGAGCGCATCTGCACGCACAGTGAGGCGAAGACTTTTGGAGGATGGCCTGGTGTCAAGAAGGGCAGCAAAGAAGCCACTTCTCTCCAAAAAAAACATCAGGGACAGATTGATCTTCTGCGAAAAGTATGGCGAATGGACTGCTGAGGACTGGGGCAAAGTCATATTCTCCGATTAAGCCCCTTTCCGATTGTTTGGGGCATCTGGAAAAAGGCTTGTCCGGAGAAGAAAAGGTGAGCGCTACCATCAGTCCTGTGTCATGCCAACAGTAAAGCATCCTGACACCATTCATGTGTGGGGTTGCTTCTCATGCAAGGGAGTGGGCTCACTCACAATTTTGCCCAAAAACACAGACATGAATAAAGAATGGTACTAAAACACCCTCCAACAGCAACTTCTTCCAACAATCCAACAACAGTTTGGTGAAGAACAATGCATTTGCCAGCATGATGGAGCACCGTGCCATAAGGCAAAAGTGATATCTAAGTGGCTCGGGGACCAAAAGGTTGAAATTTTGGGTCCATGGCCTGGAAACTCCCCAAATCTTAATCCCATTGAGAACTTGTCAATCCTCAAGAGGCGGGTGGACAAACAAAAACCCACTAATTCTGACAAACTCCAAGAAGTGATTATGAAAGAATGGGTTGCTGTCAGTCAGGATTTGGCCCAGAAGTTGATTGAGAGCATGCCCAGTCGAATTGCAGAGGTCCTGAAAAAGAAGGGTCAACACTGCAAATAATGACTCTTTGCATAAATGTCATGTAATTGTCGATAAAAGCCTTTGAAACGTATGAAGTGCTTGTAATTATATTTCAGTTCATCACAGAAACAACTGAAACAAAGATCTAAAAGCAGTTTAGCAGCAAATTTTGTGAAAACTAATATTTGTGTCCTTCTCAAAACTTTTGGCCACGACTGTAGTATTCAGCTTTCAGTATAAGTATTCATTGCAATTTAAAGGCTTAACTAGTTTAATTAGGCAAGTCATTGGACAACAGTGGTTTGTTCTGTAGACAATCGAAAAATTAAATTCTTAAGGCGGCAGAAACAAAATATAATAGGAAATAATGTGAAACATTTCCTTGCTCTGTTAAACATATTAAACATGAGAAATATAAAAAAAATAATTAAAATGTCATAGGAGAGCTAATAATTTTTCCTTCAGCTGTGTAATTCATTAAAATAGGCCTAATTCAAGCATTTAGAAAGTTTATTTAAAACAATGCACAACAAATACAGTAGAATGATCTGTTTTCTGCTTTGCATTCATCTCTTTCATTTCTATACTCCTTCCCACACTATTAGTGTTTTATCACACAGCAGGAAACTCTGTGTTTTGCGGATTACTGTTATCAGGAACACACCGACAGCCGCTCATTCATATTTATACCGGTCGACTGTAGCGCACGTTTTATCTGCGTTATTTTCTGTTATTGTTTGTATTGTTGCTCTACATCTGCAGCTCATTCACAGCTCAACAGGTGCTTTGGGCGACGCAATGCACCCGCGTGCAATTATGATTTTGTTCACAGCTCCGTTCGCCATTTTTACAGCTTGTTATTATGCGTCGGCCTTTTCTTCAGCTCGCCGTCTCTGACACCGCGGCAAGTGAAACGTAGCATGAAAAATGTCATTAATATGTAAATGAGAGCGCGTGTGAAGTGCGCTTTGAAGGCCCGTTTGAGCCGACACATTAAATCGGAGGTGTTCGTCGGAGATGCTCTTAATTACAGCAAACACAAATTACACATCTGAGGAGGACAAACCTTTAATTACGGGACAAAACTGAACATCAGAAAGCATATGAAGGAGGGATGTTTAATTCTTGATTATGAGGTGAAATTAAGGTTTAGCACAGAAAATACAAAAGGCTTAAATAGGGAAGATGTGATTCTCTTACTAACTGTTGTTTAATTTATTGTTTAACTTTTTAAAGGGTCACAAAACACCAAAACACATTTGTTGAGATGTTGACAGTCATATATGTGTCCCACGTTGCTAAAAACACTATTAGAACACATATATTACACGAAAAAGTGAAAATTGGTTGTTTTTGCATTATTTCGAGTTAATTCGGTTTGAAAAGAAATTTTAAAGCTACGTCACTGCGATGAGATCCTCGTGTAAATTCCAGCTTAGAGATTGGCTGTCTGTACCAGCCGGTACAAAGTGACGTCTTTGAGTTTTCATCATTAATTCATGAGAAAGACTTGGTTCGAACCAATCAGCGCACTCTATTGTGAATGAGGTGCAACTTCATTAATATGCATGATATGGCTTCGAAGACTGTTTTTAACTGTTACAGCGTTCAGACGGCAGAGAGACGCCACGTTGTATTGCCAACCGTAATTTAAACAAGTGAAAAAAGAAGAATTGTTCGGAGACATGGGTTGTCAGTTGTTCCCTGCTATGAGAGTGCATCTGGTGTGTGGACCCACATTTGTGGATTACAGTGGTCTGCTAACACGCCACAACAATATGTTTGTAAGGAACATTTTTCTACCCGAGAGCTTTTTGCATCTGGAAATGGTGAAATCCGGATTTGCCTCTAGTCTTCTTTTAAAAAAAGACGCGGTTCCAGTTCATGTTGATTGTCCTGCCTGTACAGAACTGATAAGTGTGTGATCAATGTTCTTTGTTTATGTTTATTCAGATGGCAAAGTTAGTTAGTATCGTCAGCAGTACTCCTTCGGTTTTTAAAGACATACCTTAGTCAAAATGATTTAGTTACTAAGTTTACAGTACGTTAATATCACTACAATATTATGGACTAAAAGATCCGCTGTAAATGCTGCTCACCGAATGAAAACATGTAAACACCTTAATTAAACTATTACCGTCGTGTAGGATTTTTGCCGCATTTTGTGACAGGATAGTCTATACACACACGGCTGTTTGATGCTGTTCTCTGCACCTACCGAGTCTCTGCATCTACCAAGAAATCCGGAGGTTTTTTTTTTTGATACAATCAAAAATTCAATTAAAACTACACTCTTCCAGCAGTTCCTCGCATCCAATATCTTGTTTGTCACGGGGGGCGTGCATGAAATGTTTCTGAATGAAAGTGAAAGTGCCAAACTGCAGTTAAAGTCAACAAATTAAGAATGAAACACCCGAAATTACATGAAACTCCAGAGGAAATGTGGATAGCGCGGTGACGTTAATTGAATTATGTGCTATAACATGTAAAACGGAAAGGAACATTCAAAAAGCAACTCATATAAACACCTTAATCATATTATTCAGTCTTATTCAGATTAACACAAATAATTTGATTACTGATGTCCATGTAAACGTAGTCCCTGTCTATCTCCCCTGCGTCTGTGTTTGTGTTGCCGCTGTGAAAATCAGTGCATGCACATAATGAAACTCCCCTTTTCATGCAAACCCTTCCCTCTTTCACCACTCAACACTCCCACCTAAACAAAGCTGGACTCACCCACTTTCCTGACTTTTTTCTGCTGAGACAGGGGGGGTTTCATGGCCCTTTAAACTACATTCATTGGCCACTTTATTAGGTACACCTTACTAGTACTAGGTTGGACCCCCTTTTGCCTTCAGAACTGCCTTAATCCTTCGTGGCATAGATTCAACAAGGTACTGGAAATATTCCTCAGAGATTTTGCTCCATATTGACATGATAGCATCACGCAGTTGCTGCAGATTTGTCGGCTGCACATCCATGATGCGAATCTCCCATTCTACCAAATCCCAAAGGTGCTCTATTGGATTGATCTGGTGACTGTGGAGGCCATTTGAGTACAGTGAACTCATTGTCATGTTCAAGAAACCAGTCTGATATGATTCATGCTTTATGACATGGCGCATTATCCTGCTGGAAGTAGCCATCAGAAGATGGGTACACTGTGGTCATAAAGGGATGGACATGGTCAGCAATAATACTCAGGTAGGCTGTGGCGTTGAAACGATGCTCAATTGGTACTAATGGGCCCAGAGTGTGCCAAGAAAATACCCCCCTCACCATTACACCACCACCACCAGCCTGAACCGTTGATACAAGGCAGATTGGATCCATGCTTTCATGTTGTTGATGTCAAATTCTGACCCTACCATCCGAATGTCGCAGCAGAAATCGAGACTCATCAGACCAGGCAACGTTTCTCCAATCTTCTATTGTCCAATTTTGGTGAGCCTGTGCAAACTGTAGCCTCAGTTTCCTGTTCTTAGCTGACAGGAGTGGCACCCGGTGTGGTCTTCTGCTGCTGTAGCCCATCCGCCTCAAGGTTGGACGTGTTGTGTGTTCAGAGATGCTCTTCTGCAGACCTCGGTTGTAACGAGTGCTTATTTGAGTTACTGTTGCCTTTCTATCAGCTGGCCATTCTCCTCTGACCTCTGGCATCAACAAGGCATTTGTGCCCACAGAACTGCCGCTCACCGGATATTCTCCTTTATTTTTTTCGGACCATTCTCTGTAAACCCTAGAGATGGTTGTGCGTAATATTCCAGTAGATCAGCAGTTTCTGAAATACTCAGACCAGCTCGTCTGTCACCAACAACCATGCCACATCCAAAGACACTTAAATCACCTTTCTTCCCCATTCTCAGAATCAGAATCAGAAAGAGCTTTATTGCCAGGTATGTTCACACATACGAGGAACTTGTTTTTGTGAAAGAGCTTCTACAGTGCAACAGAATTACAGAGACAGGACAAAAAAACAGATAATAAATATATTTAAAAAATAAAAGTTGTAGTGAATGCAAATATACAAATTCTAAAGATGGAAGCAGCTTGAAGCGGAAAGTGCGAGTATGTCTGTGGTCTGGAGGTATTATAAAGTTGATGACGACAACATTGCCATAGCAAACTGTGAGATATGTAAACTTGGGATTGCCTGCCAGGTATTTTAAGTTGAGGTACTTTTTGTTTTTATATTCGATTTTTTTATATTTACTGTTGCACTAAAGTCCAAACGTGAAGAATTGATGTTTTTTATTACTTGATTGTTCAAGCTACCTCACAGAAGGTATGAATGTTAAAATAAGGTGAATTAAATAAAAAATAAGGAACATCCTGGATCTGTTTCTTTGCTTTTCTTTATTCTTTTTTTATGTATTATAGAAGTATCGGATCGGGTTTCGATATCAGTAGATACTAAAAATCAAATGACCTGGACTCGAGGGCAATAAAACCTGATCAGGACATCCCTATTTTTTGCTGAACCATCCTTTTAACCAAAATTAATCATGTTTCTAAGTAATTTTATACATGCTATTTAATGTAATTTAAGTTAAAAATGAAGGTTAAACTGATTCAACTTAAATGCAACCAGGATTATTTTTACAGTGCATGAATATAAATATACAAAGTCTTTTCTCTCAGTTTTTTGGTCCATCTGTTGTTCAAGTGTGTTCTGTGCTCGTACAGTGAATCATCTCTTCCGCCGCTGTTAAACTGATCATATTTTACCCCTGATGAATTCACAGAATGCCTTGTCTCGGAACCACTGAGATGAAATTATTTTCTCTCTCACTGCTTTTCCATTTTCTCTGATAAACTGTGTGTGTGTGTGTGAAGGAACTCTGGCTAAATTTCTCCACAGATCCACATGGCCGTTTGTGATTGCCTGGCGGAGGTCAGACGCCGAGAAAGAAACCAATTCAGTTCTTATTAGCAAACAACCTTTCCACAACGTTATAAAATCAATATATATTAAGCCATCCCATTATACGACTCTCTTTGTTTTCGATTACCATGGAAAACAAAGCTCCAGAACAGGTTTCAAAGCGAGTTCTGTGTTCCGTTTCGGAATCCACATTCTATCAGAGAAGATTGAAAATTCTGCAGTGATGTAACGTCATTCCCCGTGAACCATTTGACCTCTAACATGAGCTCTCCTGTTTGGCAGGAATTAGGTTGCAATGGTCAGTGACTGACTGGATTATAAGGGTAAACAAGGATTTGTTCTTTTCCTTTTTCCTTTCAGAAGCGGAGACTGAAGCGGGATTATCCATCTAACACCATCATAAAGCCTCCATAATCACCTGTAGATCACTTTAAAGACCCTGAGCAATCAAGGGAGTTGGCATTTAGTGCAGTTTGTCAGCTTACGTAGACTTTTCTTTTTGATGATTGTTCACTTTTGTCAGTTAAGAATGCAACATGATTTAGTTAATTTCACTGGCTATATTTGCATCAGGGTTTCCGCAGATTTTATACGAGTAAATTTAAAGGGGACTGATTATGCCCCTTTTTACAAGATGTAAAATAATTCTCTGATGTCCCTAGAGTGTGTGTGTGAAGTTTCTGCTCAAAATACCCCACAGATAATGTTTTATAACTCTCTGAAACTGACCCGTTTAAGATTTGATCTTAATTGTGCCGTTTTGGTCGCTTTAAATGTAAATGAGATTGTGCGGAGCTACAGATGCCAGTGCCTCAGTGAGATCGTCACTAATGGGTGGAGCTTTTCCCCTCTGATAACACATACAATGGGGGAAAATGTCAATCAAAGTGTTTCTGCAGACTGTTTTTATCAAGTGTCATTATGAAAAATACAATTAATTCATTATTACCATTACAGGCTGGTTATATTCACACACTGTTGCCACACACCTGTGTTTAAACCCCTTATAAAAGTTATTTTTTAATAATAGGTCCCCTTTAAGACATTTTTAAATCCACCAAAAGAAAACTGAAGCGCTGTAAAACTGACAGTGTTAATTCAACTCTGTGAGAGTTCATTTCAACACTATCCTGGTGTCTATATAATTCTCATAAAATGAACACTGCTGTTAGTGTTCAGGATTTTACTCTACCTCAGTGTTGATTATTTTTTCTCAGCTAGTGTTAAGTAACTGTTCATTGTAGTTAACACTTGTTAAGACTTAATCACACTAATACAGAGTTACACTACTAAAAGTGACTAAACGGGGTAAATTTGAGTGTCATAAACGTTAAAAATGTTTTCTCAGTCTAATAGTTTCCGCAAATATAAACCAATAATAAAAAAAAAGTACTTTTATTTTACAAATTCATTTTACATTGTCACACCTGCTGCTCGTTCTCACTCACCATCCACCACACCCGTGAACCCTCACCTGAATACTAATCACCCGCACCTGCAATCACCACTCATTATAAATACTCACCTCACTCACTCAGTCAGCGGCTGGAATCAGACTCGTATGGTCCCCTTCGTCTTCTCTCCTGTCTTCTCCTGCGCTCTTCCATGGATGTCCTCCTCCTGTGAATGCCAAAGCAACGATATAAGGGAAGTGACTGTTCTTATGTTGGCAATAGCCGTTGAACTGAACTGAGCTGATGAACTGTGTGTGCGTGTGAGATCCCTCACCTTCTTCATCACCATTCACCTACTTCACCTAACTACTATTGTGCATATCACTTGAATAAACATGCTTGAAGTTTTACACTTCCTTGTGTGACCGTGACAGGATTCCAGCCCATCAAACTACCACGGCTAATGGAAGCTAACGCTGCTCAGACCGGAGCTGCTACGGATCCATTCGCGGGCATGGTAAACGCTCTCTGGCAAACCCTACCAGCCGCCCCACCGAATGCCAGCATACCCCTCGCTCGACCGATGAACTACTTCGGCGAGCCGAGTACCTGTACTGGTTTTCTGCTTCAATGTTCACTCTATATTAAAGCTAACATCCACCAATTCCCCAACAAACTTTCTAAAGTTACCTTTATAATTTCCCATCTCACAGGACGAGCCCTCCAGTGGGCGGACGCCCTCTGTAATGCCCGAAGTCCAGTGGAGGCCACCTATCAATCTTTCACAGACCATTTTAAAGAGGTATTTGCAGTCTCACTTACCCCTTTGTCCGTGCACGATGGACAAAACGGTAACGCCTCCATCCACGAATACACGCTGCAATTCCGAGCCCTCGCCGTCAGTAGTGGCTGGAACCAAGTGGCCCTTCTTTGCCGCCTATCGCAGAGGTTTGAAACCCAGCACTCAGAAACATTAGTTATTTATGAGGACATTGCCAACCTAGACTTTTATAAAAAAAGCCATTAGTATTTCACAACACCTTTCTGCCTGTACCCTTCCACTACGTCCGGATTATGATCCTATTCCCAGTGCTCCTTTACCACCACCAGAGGAGGATGAACCCATGATCACTGATTCCTTTCGCCTTGCAGCTTCCGAATGACAATGCCGGATTAAAAACAAACTCTGCCTGTATTGTGGGGAAGCGTCTCACCTCATTTCCTGAACAGAAACTGATTCTGTTAGTCTTACCCCGTGCTAATGTGGACGTCATTTTAGGCAGACCCTGGCTTGCACAGCACCAACCCAACATCGAATGGAACACCAGAGAGATCTTGTAGTGGAGCACAGCCTGCAAACACCGTGGTCATCTTACTCCCCCTGCTGGTCATGATCCGACCCAGAATTCCCTTCCTGTCCACACCACCACTGTAGAAAGCACTGTCAGCTCCGCATCTAGCAATATCCCGGCCATCTATACTCCTTTCCTAGACGTCTTCAGTAAGGAGCGAGCAACCCAGTTACCGCCACATCGGTCCTGGGATTGCAGTATCGACCTGCTACCAGACTCCAAACTGCCCCACGGAAGAATCTACTCTCTCTCTCGTCCAGAACACATTGCTATGGAGAGCTACATCCAGGAAGCTCTCCATCAGGGGTTCATCCGACCCTCCACATCACCAGCTGCCTCCAGCTTCTTGTTCGTGGGAAAGAAAGATGGAGGTCTTCGGCCCTGTATCGACTATCGGGTGCTCAACGATGCAACCGTTAAGTTCGCCTACCCATTACCACTTGTTCCCGCAGCCCTCAAAGAACTTTGGGAGGCGACGATTTTTAGCAAGTTAGACCCCCATCACCCCCACAGGCCATTATGAATATCTTGTGATGCCCTATGGCCTAGCTAACAGTCCTTCAATCTTCCAAAGCTTTATAAATGAGATATTCCGGGATTTCCTTTACCAGTTCGCTATTGTCTATATAGACGACATCCTCATATATTCCCGTAATTCCACAGAACAACATCATCATGTCCATCAAGTCCTCCAACGTCTTCGCCAACACCAACTGTACTTGAGTTCCATCAACCTACTATATCCTTCCTCGGATACGTAATCTCTGCAGAAGGAGTCAGCATGGAAACCTGTAAGGTTGACGCGGTTACCAAGTGGGAGGAACCCAAAACCGTGAAGGAGTTGCAGAGATTCCTAGGATTCGCCAACTTTTACCGACGCTTCATTCGTCACTACAGTCTCCTCTCGGCCCCACTAACCTCCCTCTTGAAAGGCAGACGACGTGTTCTATCATTAAATGCCAATGCCCGTCAAGCCTTCAGCTTGCTGAAACATAAGTTCACTACCACACCTATCCTCAGACATCCAGATCCCACACAAGCCTTTACCGTGGAGGTTGATGCTGCCGATACTGGAGTCGGCGCCGTCTTGTCACAATGGTCCGGTAACCCCGAACTCTTCATCTGTGTGCTTACTACTCCCGGAAGCTTTCCCCGGCTGAACAGAACTATGGGATCGGAGATCGTGAGCTACTCGCCATCAAGCTCGCCCTCGAAGAGTGGCATCACTGGCTCGAGGGATCTCAGTTGCCCTTCACCGTAATCACAGACCATAAAAACCTACAATATCTCCGCACTGCCAAACGTCTCAATGCTCATCAAGCCCGATGGTCACTGTTTTTCACCCGCTTCAACGTCCAAATCACTTTCCGACCTGGCCACAAAAACCTGAAAGCAGACGCCCTTTCCCGCATGCACTCTCCAGACCCTCATGATCACCTACCCAAACCAGTCCTACCCTCATCAGTCTTCTTAGCTCCCATCCTGTGGCAAGTAGATGAAGATATTCTCTCCGCCACCCGGGAAGAACCAGCACCCCCTGAACTCCCACCGGACCTAACCTATGTACCCACCAGATACCGTCTTCCACTCCTGGACAGCACTCACACTTCCCTAGGCTCTGGACACCCCGGCAGCAAGTGAACCCTCTCACTCCTCAAACAAAAGTACTGGTGGCCTAACATGGCAAAAGACATCGCCCAGTACGTTCAGGGATGCTCGGTCTGTGCCATTGTCACTACTCCTCATCATCTGCCTGAAGGGAAACTACAACCACTGCCTATTCCCCGCCGACCCTGGACCCACATCGGGGTAGACTTTGCCACGGACCTACCTGCATCACAGGGTTACACAACTATATTAGTCGTCGTCCACCGCTTTTCAAAAGCTTGCAAACTTATCCCTCTGAAAGGGCTTCCCACGGCTCTAGAAACCGCAGAAGGTCTATTCCATCACGTCTTCCGCAATTTCGGACTCCCCGAAGACATCGTGTCCAACCGGGGACCACAGTTTATCTCCAGGGTCTGGCGGGCGTTCTTCCAACTATTAGGCACAACCATTAGTTTATCTCCTGGTTACCATCCTCAGACCAATGGAAAGACCGAGCGAAAGATACAAGAGATATCCCGTTATCTCCGGACGTACTGCACCCGCCACCAGGACACCTGGAGCCAGTATCTACTGTGGGCTGAGTATGCTCAAAATTCCCTTTGTCAGTCTACTACTGGTCTAACCCCTTTTCAATGTGTCCTAGGTTACCAACCATCCCTGTTCCCGGGGACTGGTGAAACCTCCGAAGTGCCCGCGGTAGATCACTGGTTCTGAGAGAGTGAGAGGGTGTGGGACTCCTTCAGCAGGCAGTACGGAGGTACACGAACGCCGCCAATCGCCCTAGGCTACCTAGCCCCGTATACCACCCAGGGTATAAGGTATGGCTCTCCACCAGAGACATCCACCTCCGTCTGCCTTGCCGTAAGCTGAGTCCCCGCTACATAGGACCCTTCACCATCCACTCCCAAATCAACCCAGTCACCTATCGTCTCAACCTGCCTCCTTCTTACCGGATCTCCCCCACATTCCATGTTTCTCTACTCAAACCTCACACTGACCCAGTTCTCCCTCCTTCCACAGAACCGGAACGGCCTCTCCCTCCAGAACAAACCGAAGTCCTCGGGGACAACATCTACCGAGTCCAAGAAGTTCTCGACTCCTGGCGGCGGAACGGCCAACTCCAGTACCTCATAGACTGGGAAGGATCCGGTCCTGAGAAGAGATCATGGACACCCCGTAATGACATTCTAGATCCGACCCTCCTCAAGGAATTCCACCATGCACCTGCAATCACCACTCACTATAAATACTCACCTCACTCACTCAGTCAGCGGCTGGAATCAGACTCGTATGGTCCCCTTCGTCTTCTCCTGCGCTCTTCCATGGATGTCCTCCTCCTGTGAATGCCAAAGCAACGATATAAGGGAAGTGACTGTTCTTATGTTGGCAATAGCCGTTGAACTGAACTGAGCTGATGAACTGTGTGTGCGTGTGAGATCGCTCACCTTCTTCAACACCATTCACCTACTTCACCTAACTACTATTGTGCATATTACTTGAATAAACATGCTTGAAGTTTTACACTTCCTTGTCTTCCTTGTGTGACCGTGACAATTAGATATGTAATCTGCATTCTTTACAAAATTAATATTTTCTTGACAAGATCAACAAAAAAAGGGTTGAAAAATGTCTAAATTAACTACAGACAACTCTGGACTAGGAAACATTGTAAATTCAACACTGGAGGTTTTGCTGTCTTGAAAACACAAAGTGTTGAATACATTTGGCCACGCAATTTTCTTTTTTTATCAGTTCAAATGTTGAGCAGTTTAAAATTCACTTGAAGCATTTTTGATTAAAAAGGCTTATAATTAAAAAAAAATCACTTATAGTGATGCTAAATAAACACGAACAAAATCAAATATAATTCGGTCTCAGGACAGCTCCACACACTAGTATAAAGATATCATTTATTAATGCATTTATTATATATATTGTGTGTGTATGTATGTATGTATGTATGTATGTATGTATGTATGTATGTATGTATGTATGTATGTATGTATGTATGTAT
>CAIGQV010019150.1:403412-429805 GCA_903798115.1 Danio jaintianensis | reverse complement strand
TATGTATGTATGTATGTATGTATGTATGTATGTATGTATGTATGTATAACCAAGTTTAATATATGAAACTAATTTTAAAATCACAATGTGCATTCAGGTTTTAAGGACTAAGGCATACAGACTTGTTCATCTCATACATACGAAGCTGTGAGGGACACCTCTGCTATTTTTAGTAGCATGCAAAGAAAAGCTACTTAAACCTTATTATAAAAGCAACAAAATATATTTTTAAAGAAATTATAAAAATATATAAAATGTTAAATATTTTAAATACCTTTAATGTTTTTTAAATGTAAGGGACATAAATATTCAATTATATTAGTCAACGTTTTACCAGTGCACTTGGAGAGAATTTTAAAGGCTCTTAAATGAGTGAAATGCAATTATATAATCCAGTTATATTTTCCCCTTGTCTGACGCCATTAACATCACAGCTCAGAATAGTCCATTTTCCTTTTCTTTTTTGCAATAAAAGTAGATGGCTTGTGCTGTGCATTTTAAAGTGGTCATATTATACTTTTTTATAAGTCTCAGATGTCCAGAAAAAAAGATGTCTGAAGTTTCAACTCAAAATACCTCACAGATCATTCATTATAGTATGCTGAAAACGCAAGTAAGCAAAAAAAAAAAACAGTTTTATGTGTCTCTTTAAATGCAAATTAGCTTTCCAGAAATGGCGAAGCTTCATGAAGCTTTGAAATCTTGACTAATATTTTGTTTCAAATCAGTCGTTTGGGTTGCGTATCAAATTGGCATGGTCACATGATTTCAGTAAATGGTGCTTCGTTACGTCATTACGGTTTCAAAACATTCAGAAAGTTCAATGATTCTCCCTTGGAGGCGATCTGTGTCTCATAGACTGGTAATACCATAAAATCCACATGAATCACGTGGGTTCACACAGATAGTGTAGTGGTAAATTAACGAACAGGTTTAATAGTTTTCACAAGTTTGTAGATGTTTTATCAGGACATTTGTTAAACAAAAAGGAATATTATTAGTTAATAGTTTCTTGTTGTTCTGTTTAGCATGGAACAAACTATATACTTTAGCCTAGAAAATGAATAAAGAATGCATAAT
This sequence comes from Danio jaintianensis, assembly GCA_903798115.1. Classification (NCBI taxonomy): domain Eukaryota; kingdom Metazoa; phylum Chordata; class Actinopteri; order Cypriniformes; family Danionidae; genus Danio; species Danio jaintianensis. The sequence goes on along the minus strand of CAIGQV010019150.1, from coordinate 428,725 downwards.
ATGCAGATACTTAACATTTAATAATTTTAGATGATAAGCTACATGTATTTGATAGGTTTGTACTTTCAATTTAACACGACGTGTGCATGACAAAGCCAATTTAATGCATGTTTTGAATGAGTATTTGTTACATTTACTTGGTTTTGACCAGCAGGTATCTCTATAAGTGGTGTTTCGAATGCTTTGAAACAGTGAATCATTACTAGTAACCCATTACTAGCAGAGCCTTTACAGCTTGTGCTTCAGATAGTCCAGCAGCAACGACAAACAAACCTTCTGAATGCATTTTAAAACCTTCTGATTTCACTTATTTTTTACCCTGTTGCTGGACTCATTCATTGTCAAAGCTAATCACTTTTATAATTAGTATGAATAAGGATGCATAACAAATATGTTTACCTCGTCAATGAAGAGAGACACTCACTGATACTCAATGAGTCAGATTCTGTTTGGCTTTCTGTGTCTAAAGTCCATCTGATTTCAGGTCAGGCTCTTTATTCCTTGAGTTCATGTTGGTGTTTGGAGCTTTAGTTTCCCAGCATGCAGTTTTCATAGCAGCTCCTTCAGGTCAGAGAAAATAACACAAGTCAGTAAACAGCAGTAGCTCAGAAGGTTACTGAAAGGTTGTTCAAGCGTTTGCAGAGAGGACCTTCAGTTTAAGTGCCTTCATTAAAGATGAATGATAAGCTGTCTAGCTCAAATGTTCACATCTGCTGATAAACATCTGAAGTAGTCAGTGCAGGACCCGTGTCAGATCTGATGACTTTGGGTCATACACCAACCCATGCACATTTTTACTACTAAAATTCCAGGACTTTTCCATGACTTTTCCAAAACGTTCAGGTAAATTCATGACTTAATGTTTCATCTAAAGTCTACATTACAATGAAACGAAAGTATTAAACACATGAAGAAAGGGAGGTGTAGTTGGGCAGTGAAAGCCCAGACAGCAGCTGAAATCTCTCAGTAGATCTTCAGCAACCCTCTGCCCTTCCTCAGTGTAAATGAATATCAGCTGCTTCAGTCCAACATCTACATTAGCAGGAGGATGAAGATGAAACCAGGGTGGACATTTCAGCAAGACAACGATCCAAAACACTGCCAAGGAAACTCTCAAATGTCTCAAAAACACAGAATAAAGCTCAGATTTAATAGACGAGACCCACAGAACCATCAAGATTTTGACACTCTGCTCAGGTGTGAGTTTCTCACAGACTTCAACAATGCATGTGACTTCATTCTCCATATGAGAGGCGTCTTTATATAAAAGGCTGTTTTGGTGCTGCAGCTTAAAGCATTAAATACATTTCAGCAGTTTAGCACTTTCTCCTTCTGTCATTTCGTTCTTATTACACACAATTTTTTCAGATTTGTTTGTTTTGTTTTATTTTTATGTTTGTATTGTTTGGGCTTTCACCAAAATCTGGTTCAATCCCATGTCAACAGCTCCTTTAGAAATATTATTCCCAGAAAAAAGTTACCATGCTACTTGAATTCTGTGTGAAATGCATAAGAACTGACAAATGAGTAAATAAATATATACAATAGATTATTATTATAATTATTTTTTTTTTAATCAAATGTAGTTTTGAATAAATCAGCTAATCAGAAGAACAAAAAAATGAACTGACAGCACATGAAAAATAAGCTCAGTGTACTTTCCTAAGAAAAGATGAAAGTATAAAATGTGCATCTGAATCCAACCCCCAAAAATTACACTGCAATTAAAGGGCCGGTCATACATGATTTTATGCACCTATAATAACTGTAGTAGCAGCATTTCGTCTTCTAAGATTTTCCCTGCACAAACCAAAACATTTACTTGACAAGCAGATTGAATTCACACCTGAGCAAAGTGAATCCAGCGAAGTTTGCCGCTGTCAGGAGGGAATAACAGCGTCTCTGGGTTTCGAGGTGTTTTTAAAGCGAGTCTTGTCAACGTTCCACCCCAATTACCGTGATTCCCTTCCCTCCTGATTCGCCCAGTAACGATGATAAATTGCCGGCTGCAGAACGAAAGCACTTACCAAACATTATTTGATGAATTTGTTTCACCTCTCCCCAAACCGTAAGAGCGTTTCGCATCGATTCCAGTCGTTCCGGCCCTTTAATTGCAATGTATTTTTTTTTGGTTGCAGTGGATTCAGATGCACTGAAGCTGATGCACATTTTATACTTTCATCTTTTCATTAGGAAAGTACACTGAGCTTATATTTTCATGTGCTGTCAGATCTTTTCTGATTAACTGGTTTATTCAAAACTACATTTGATTTAATATGAGTGATGAAATAATCTATTGCATATATATTCATATTTACAGTCTAAACACGTGCGCTATAGGTGAATTGGATTACCTAAATTGGCCGTAGTGTATGAGTGTGAATGTGAAGTGTATGGGTGTTTCCCAGTACTGGGTTGCAGCTGGAAGGGCATCTGCTGTGTAAAACATATGCTGGAATATAATAATATTCCCTGATAATCAGGGACTAAGCCGAAGGAAAATAAACGAATGAATGAATAAATATTCATGTTTACATATGATTCAACTTCAGTCAATACACATGTATGGTTTAATATTTACATATAGATTTATGTTATGCCAATCGCTAATCATTTAACCAATAATTAGATGTTCTATTTTCACAAAAGATTAAAGCATTTAACTCCTATACTTTTAAATGCATTTAATATGCATTCTATAAATATAAAATCCCTTGAAATTAATTTGATTTGGGCCAAAAAACAAAACCGCATGTCTAATCTATGACAAACTACATAAAATATTGATCAAAACTATTAACAATTATGTTCAGTAGAATCATGATTAAGCATAACATTCAATTTAACATTGACCAAAAACCTTTCTATGTATTTGTAACTTTATATGGATTGTAACTACATTTATATGTAACTTTATATGTATTTATTTTTTTACTTTTTTCAGAATAAACATCAAATTAAAATATATTTATATATTTTAATGTATACAGTAGGCGACGCGGTGGCGCAGTGGGTAGCACGTTCGCCTCACAGCAAGAAGGTCGCTGGTTCGAGCCTCGGCTGGGTCAGTTGGCATTTCTGTGTGGAGTTTGCATGTTCTCCCCGTGTTCGCGTGGGTTTCCTCCGGGTGCTTCGGTTTCCCCCACAAGTCCAAACACATGCGGTATAGGTGAATTTGGTAAGCTAAAAATTGTCCGTAGTGTATGTGTGTGAATGAGTGTGTATGAATGTTTCCCAGTGATGGGTTGCAGCTGGAAGGGCATCCGCTGCGTAAAACATATGCTGGATAAGTTGGCGGTTCATCCCGCTGTGGCGACCCCAGATTAATAAAGGGACTAAGCCGAAAAGAAAATGAATGAATGAATGTATACAGTACTGTATTACACATACAACGTATACAATAAACATACACAATTTATTTATGTGTATTACATTAATATAGGGCTGCACAATATATCGTTTGAGCATCGATATCGCAATGTGTGTCCGCAAAACTAGTTTGGATTATAGCTGTCCAAAAACCACAGGTAAAACACACTAGATTTGTGAAGACACTGCAAACTTGAACCACAATAAAATGAAACATTATCATCTGCATGTGTTTTTAAGGGGTGTCACGGTGGCGCAGTGGGTAGCACGATCACCTTACAGCAAGAAGGTCGCTGGTTCGAGCCTCGGCTGGGTCAGTTGGCATTTCTGTATGGAGTTTGCATGTTCTCCCCGTGTTCGCGTGGATTTCCTCCGGGTGCTCCGGTTTCCCCCACAAGTCCAAAGACATGCGCTACAGGGGAATTGGGTAAGCTAAATTGTCCATAGTGTATGTGTGTGAAGTGTGTATGGATGTTTCCCAGTGATGGGTTGCAGCTGGAAGGGCATCCGCTGTGTAAAACATAGAAGTTGGCGGTTCATTCAGCTGTGGTGACCCCAGATTAATAAAGGGACTAAGCCGAAAAGAAAATGAATGAATGAATGAATGTGTTTTTAAGGCCCATGACTATGTGAGCATTTTAAGAGAGTTTAAAGCATTTTAGTCATGCATAAAGAAGTCTAATAAAAATGAATTGTATTGAATAATTTATATGATGAAGACTATGCAGTGTTACTTTACATTTAATTATTCAACTTCTGTTACTCTCTCCAGAAAACCATAACGCATGGCTAATTTCACTGTGATATTTGCTCCATTGTGTTTATTTATGACTGTAATTTTTTTATCATATGTATATAATAAATTACATAAAAATATATTTATACTTCACTCCCCTACAAAATCATCCCAATCATCAAGCTCTATTTGACTTGGCAAATAGAGCTATTTAAGTCATCTGGTGAAATTGTTTATATATCGCAATATAGACCATTTCAATGTGGTCATGTCATTGGCCCATGAACATTTCCTGCTTGTTATCAAACTATTTCACAACTGTAACAAGAGGCAATTCAATCAAACCTTAATGTTAAAACAGCTATCATAACATTATTTATCAATTTGTGACTCATTTTGGATTCTCGGAAGCGATAAAAATTAAAAATGTAAAACAGGAAATACGTTGGGACCATTGTTTTTGTTTACATCCCTCAAAATGGTCTATATATCGCAGAGAAAAAAAAAGGTGCAATGTCAGATTTTTCCAATATCGTTCAGCCCTAATACAATATCAACCTAAATTTGTTATAACAATTTTTTTAAAATAAAATTTATAGTAATTTTAACATTTTTATTTCAAATGCAAATATAACTTTGTATTTTATATTATGAATTACCAAATCGGGGCTGCACGGTGGCGCAGTGGGTAGCACGTTCGCCTCACAGCAAGAAGGTCGCTGGTTCGAGCTGGGTTCAAGGCTGGGTCAGTTGGCATTTCTGTGTGGAGTTTGCATGTTCTCCCCGTGTTCGCGTGGGTTTCCTCCGGGTGCTCCGGTTTCCCCCACAGTCCAAAGACATGCTGTATAGGTGAATTGGGTAAGCTAAATTGTCCGTAGTGCATGTGTGTGAATGAGTGTGTATGGATGTTTCCCATTAATGGGTTGCAGCTGGAAGGGCATCCGCTGCGTAAAACATATGCTGGATAAGTTGGCGGTTCATTCCGCTGTGGCGACCCCAGATTAATAAAGGGACTAAGCCGAAAAGAAAATGAATGAATGAATGAATTACCAAATCGGTGACTGAATTGTCATTATGAATCTACCAGTTTTATTCTTTTATTTCCAAGCACCAAGTATTGAACATTCCATATGCATCTATATCACGGTTTTCTTTCTTTCTCTCTCTCTCTTTCTTCATCTCGTTTAACCTCCATTTTCTTGTCACTTCAGCCCATCTGACTTTCTCTCTGTGCGTTCTTTAAGTGTGGCCCTTTTCTCTGGCTCTCATTGAGCGCCTCTATTAGTCTCTCTTTCAGAGTAAAGAGAGCTGAGAGCTCAGAGATTGTTCCAGACAGCCCTCGTCTTTCTACATTACCACACCGCTGATGCTGGAAACACTGCCACATTACTGAGAGAGAGAGAGAGAGAGAGAGAGAGAGAGAGAGATGGAGAGAGAGAGAAATGGAGAGAGATGGAGAGAAACAGAAAGAAATACAGAGAGATTTTTGACTTAGGACTTCTTTAATTAATCAATAAAAACAAAAGATCTCATTTTCATAAAGACAATAATTAATTAATTTTCCTTCAGCTTAGTATCTGATTTATCATTATTTCACCACAGCGGAATGAACCGCCAACTATTCTGGCATATGTTTTACCAAAGTCTATAGAATACACAAGACGTGTCACTCGTATAGTTTTGAATGGGGAAAAGTGTAATGGTCAATTGGCGAATGAAGCCCCGCCTACTAGTACAGGAGCCAATCAGCGATCGCTATAGACTGATGTTTCTTTAGAGGACCAGATGTGTGCTTTTACGACAGTTTTTTGTGGTCAACAAACACACTTGAATCTCAGCGAATACTTTCTTCACAGACATAAGAAATATATCCAAATAAAGATTGAAATCTGTACTTTTAAATGAACCAGCTACACTTGAAAACAAAAGTTTTTTGGTTTTGTAATCTGTATGAAACGAGCGCGCCGTCCTGTCAAACGCACATCACATGACAGCAACTACTCAAACGCCCACAAACTTGTAAAGAAAGAGCCGCTGTCATTTATGGAGGAGATTCGCCATCAAGACCAAGTTGTGGATTACTTCAGAAGAGCAGCACAATCAGACGAGGCATTATTTAGATGATAATGTGTAACACTGCCATAAATGAGGTTGGTGTCGTGATTTTGTTTCTTTCGAGTGCACATGCGCATTAGCTTGGGCAACCTCAAAATATGCTGATCAATTTTTTTTATTCGTACATTAAACATTCGTACATTAAACAAAACTTATAAGACAGTTGATGTTTAACTTTATTGGTGATTCCAAATATGTAATGTAATCGTAAGCTTGGCAAACAGTTTTGGAGAATTTGATGTTTGCCCATTCAGACAGAATGCCCCAGCATACTGCCCGAGAGGCGTTTCAAAGATGCCCACAGAGTGTAATGACTTGCCTTACAGAGACTTTGGTTTTACGCAGTGTATGCCCTTCCAGTTGCAACAGTACTGGGAAACACCCAAACACTCTCGCATTCACACAAAGACATACACTATGGGCAATTTAGTTCATCAATTCCCCTATAGCGCATGTGTTTGGACTGTGGGGGAAACCAGAGCACCTGGAGGAAACCCACGCCAACACGAGAAAACATGCAAACTCCACACAGAAATGCCAACTGACCCAGCCGGGACTGAACCAGCGACGTTCTTGCTGTGAGGTGACAGTGCTAATCACTGAGCCACCGTGACGCCCTTCACGCCACAACATTTCAAAGAATAATTAATCACTCATCAACTACTAGTGCTTAAAACTAACAACTGGACAACACATAAGCTTGAAACAAACACATAACAACCTGACCAGATCTATTCTCCAGTTGATTCTTTGTGCTGCTCATATAAAAAAATTGTACATGGATACAAAAGCATTTCTGCAACAGAGAGACATTCATTCATTCATTCATTTTCTTCTCGGATTAGTCCCTTTATTAATCTGGGGTGGCCACAGCGGAATGAACCACCAACTTATTCAGCATATGTTTTACACAGCGGATGCCCTTCCAGCCGCAACCCATTACTGGGAAACATCCATACACACTCATTCACACACATACACTTCGGCCAATTTAGCTTACCCAATTCACCTATAGCGCATGTCTTTAGACTTGTGGGGGAGAACATGCAAACTCCACACAGAAATGCCAACTGACCCAGCCGAGGCTCAAACCAGCGATCTTCTTGCTGTTAGGCGACAGCGCTACCCACTGCGCCACCTCCAACAGAGAGACAAAGAGTTGAATTAAATTGAGAGAGAGTGAATTTTAAGAAGCACCTTTTTTTTCCAAACAATCAATTTGAAACCTTACATTATACACTTCTGAGCACAAAAGAAGAGAGAAAAGGATAAATCTACTTCCATCACAACAATTCTGGACTTCACATAAGCCAGAAACAAATATAAATAACATAACATAACAACCTGACCAGATCTATTCTCCATTTTATTCTTTGTGCTGCTCATATAAAGAATTTTACACGGATACAAAAGCATTTACTGCAACAGAGACAAAGAGTTGAATTGAATTGAGAGAGAGAACGAAAGAGATTCACTGATTCGCATTCAGAGCTTCTCTGGTCTCTGGAGGATTGTTTGAGAGAGTCTGCGCGCGGCCATTGATCAACAATTTATAAGCGATCGATCGTCGGGCTGCCGGGTCTGCTTAACTGCGGCATCATGAGGAGATTCTGTGCTGGCAGTTTGTTCAGCATCCACAACCCCCTCAGGATCCTCTTGTCTGCTCACCATCTCTGTATAAACGCCTTGTGAACTCCAGTCTCGAGTGCCGCCTGTTGTTGAAGCCCAAAACACACTCGCTAGACCTTCAAACTATGACTGACGTTTGAGAAAACCGCAGCGGCCTTCGGTCTTGCAGAGCTTTTAACATTTAATACTCTTGTGCATGAACAATTCTGGTTGAATCAAAGGCTCATGCACAGCAAAAAAAAATGCTATATGAGCCACAACTCTGTCAGGTTTCCAAAAGTAAAAATTTGATTGACTGAGTGCGTTTACATGGAGATCAATACTCTGATTTGAATACGATTCAGACAATACTCTGATTAAGAGTCGACCATGTAAACCACGATGGACGTCCAGCGTTCTCCAGCCTTCGACTGCAGCTCTGCACAAGAAGTTTGGCCAGAGGAAAAATGGTTTCTCTCTGGGGGTTTTTTTCCTTCACTTTGGTCAATTGGTGAAGTTTGTTCCTCGCCACTGTCACCACTGCCTTGCTTGGTTTGGACTTGTGGAGCTGCACATCGATGGATTTGCTCTTCAGTGTTTGGACTTTCAGCAGTGAAAATTAAACCACACTGAACTGAACTAAACTGAACTTCAACTCTGAAAACTGGACTGACACAGTTTTAATGTACTAGAACTTCTATGTTAAGCTGCTTTGGAGCCAATCTACATTGTAAAAGCGCTAGAGAAATAAACATAAATTGAATTAAAGCACATCAAACATGCAAAACGCTCAACTCGCGCTGCTTCATTCGCACAAATCACGTCATTAAGTTTTGATAATATTATTAAATATTCCAATATTTGTTTTGTTTTTAAAATTATTCACAATCTTTCTGCTCCATCGTAAAAACAAATTTTTAATTCCAAAGTAGAGAAAACATCGCGAATGACACGTTCTATGGTAAGAGGGGAATGTATTGTGCCTAGACGTAAAATCTCTTTTGGTCAATCTTCTTTTATTTATAAAGCCACAACTCTATGGAATTCTCTCCCAACAGAAATAATCACATGTACAAATTATAAGATGTTTTCACGCCTGACTAGGAGGTGGTTCTTGTCAAATCTAATTTGTACACACTGAGTGAGATGTTTTTGATTTGTCACTCTTTTAGTTTATATGTGATTATACCTGTGTGTTTTAAACTGACGTTTTAATTAACTGATTATTATTGTTTTCATTTTTACCTGTCCAGGGACTGCAGGTGGAAAATAGCAATCCTGCTACAACCTGGCACAAAGCATCTTTCCTTTTTGAGGTTAATGTAATTTTTGTGCATGTCCCTGGCAAATAAATAAATTCAAATTCGCACCGCCTCATTCGCGCGAATCATGCCGCAGGATGTCTATTCGCGTCTTTGCATTGACTTAACATGCAAATCACTCGCACTTGACACTTCATCCGCGTCTGGTGTGAACGCAGCATAAGAGGGGTGTGGTTAAGAGGAGCCAATCCAAACACAGAAGCAGATGCTTTGATTGAAGATTGCCAAAACTAACTTTTTTCAGTGGATTAACTTGGATTAATTGTTACATGAAAAAATAACAAATAGCAATGTGTGCTGGCAAAATAAACATCACAAACTTTGATTTCACACAGACTTTAAGACTTCTCTCTATAATCCCTAGTAATAGTTCGTTTCAGCAGCTTTGAAAACAGGTTAAGCGAAAACTCTTTGGCTAAAAACGTTTACTGCTATTTTAAAGATAAAATGCTTTGTGAATACACACCCTGCTCTGTATTGCATTCAGAAAGGGCTGATTTCACGCATCGGGTCTTTAATCTTCAAAAAAAAAAAAAAAGACATTTGTATGCGATGCATTTGTTTCCATAACCATGACCGGCGCATGAACATATATATCCAGATATTCACAAACCAAGACATGAAAGGGTGAAAAGACAATATCTGAGCTGCTCCGAATGCGCGAGAGTGAAATGAGTTGGAGATTGTGTTCAGTAGTTGGCGATGACAGGCATGACGGTGTGTTTATTTTGTTTCGTGCCTTCAGACGGGGCCTGAAGAGAAGCGAAGTCACAGCTGCGTGCTTCATGCAGACTGCAGATGATTTGATTAAAACATGACAGACAGCGTTAATAAAACTACACTGAAAAATACATGAGCTGTTGTGCATGACTTTGAGCAATGCACGCGAGGTGAAATGTAAATTCGCTGTCATTTCTGCCAGCGCTTTAACATCAGGCCTTTGCAAGCCTGTTTATGTCAAATGACATTTCTAGACCCTAAAATCAGCTGCTTTTGAATGAATAACCATGAATGTCATGGTCTGTGTGACAATCTGTCAATCTGATAGTGACAGATAGTGGTCAAACCAATACACTATTCCAACAGAAGAAAAATATAATTACACTTCAAGGTATTTCATGATAAAATTCATTCATTCATTCATTTTCCTTCGGCTTAGTCCCTTTATTCATCAGGGGTCGCCACAGCGGAATGAATCACCAACTTATCCAGCATATGTTTTACACAGCGGATGCCCTTCCAGCCACAACCCAGTACTGGGATACACCCATACACTCTCACACACACACTACGGCCAATTTAGTTCATCAACTCACCTATAGCGCATGTCTTTGGACTGTGGGGGAAACATCATGGCATTTCATGATAAAAAAAAAGTCATGTAATATTTTAAATTATGTGGCACAGTGGCTCAGTGGTTAGCACTGTCGTCTCACAACAAGAAGGTCGCTGGTTCGAGTCCCGGCTGGGCCAGTTGGCATTTCTGTGTGGAGTTTGATTTAAATTTGAATTCGAGTTAAATAAACAACATTTTAATTTAAATGAAAAAATATTTAAATTAATAATCAAACATTAAGGTAATAACTAAACGTAACATTCATTTAATTATTCATTATTTTTTATACAATTTTCAATATAATTAACCAATAAAACCCCAATAACCCACTTCTTAAATCTTTCAAATATGTGGAATATTCTGTCATTTTAATATATATCTGTATATATATCACAGCAAGAAGGTCGCTGGTTCAAGCCTCGGCTGGGTCAGTTGGCATTTCTGTGTGGAGTTTCCATGTTCTCTCTGTGTTGGCGTTGGTTTCCTCCGGGTGCTCCGGTTTCCCCCACAACTCCAAAGACATGCGCTATAGGTGAATTGGGTAGGCTAAATTGTCCGTAGTGTATGTGTGTGAATGAGAGTGTATGGGTGTTTCCCAGTGATGGGTTGCAACTGTAAGGCCATCCGCTGTGTAAAACATATGCTGGATAAGTTGGCGGTTCATTCCGCTGTGGTGACCCCTAATAAATAAAGGGACTAAGCCAAAGAAAAATGAATGAATGAATGATTAATTTTAAATTATTGTCTTAATAGTTATTTTATTCATTTTCATTCATTCATTTTCTTTTCGGGTTAGTCCCTTTATTAATAGTCCCCCCCCACCCCCCAAAAAAATTATAAATTCCAATTATTTCAGTTAAAAACAAGTTATACAAATTATACAAGCTCATTCATCATACAAGCAAAAAAGCAGCATAAAAGCCTTTCATATTTATGCCTGAATGTTTAGTTAATTAATATAAAAACAACCATTTTTTTTCACAGTGCAACAAAATTAAAACCTCCACCCTAAAACCTGCTGTTCTCAAGTTAAATAAATTTTTAAAAAGTCAAAGTTTGCATGTCAAAGTTCTCAGGACACCCACAATCTGGCTAATCTGATGCAAAACCACCATTATTATTGCTCACCCTTAAGGTCAGAGCTTTAAAAACAACAACATTATAGAGAAGTTAATAAACTCTCACCTGTCCACACAGGCAGAGGCGGGCTGTGATGCAACAAATTTCCATTCGGCTGACGGACGCCTCCATCCTATTTTTGCCATCCACCTACTTTTTGGATGTAAAAATGCTCTCAAAGTCTGAACTTCAACACATAATGATCTGCAGACACTGGAGCGAAGAGCTTTAGAGGGACAATTCACCCCAAAATGAGAATGTGCTGTTAATTAACTCGCCATCAGGCTGTCCGAGATCAGTCTCTTTCTTTAGCAGAACATTCATGTGGGACACTAGCTGTGTTTCTATCCACCTATTTTTAAGCACATGTTGCAATATCACGTAAATAATGCTTAATGGAAACACCAAGATGTGCATAAATTTAAATAATGTGCATTAAAAAAAAACCTATTAACTATGTGCACAACTGAATAGGATGAATGTTTATATAATGTTCCGATAACAAAAAAAATTGCATAAATTATGATGGTAACACATTTACCATGCTCTTCATCAGTGTGCGTGATGTGCTTTAGTTTTGACCAGATATAAATGTGTGTTTGAGGGACTTTGCATTAATGGAGTTTGCAGCTTTTACATGTTTCCAGCTTTACATTGTAAAAGATCTGAAAGGTTGTTTTGTGGATTGTAAAAGGCCTCAGCCGTCCGTCATCACAGTGCTTCAGTATTATTCTTCTTCTATTATTATTCCCTCCAGAACTGTCTTGAGCATCTGTCTACGCTCCCAAAGAGCGTCTCACGCCTTCAAAAGCCACCGCGTTCATTGCGTTTCGTCTTCTGAGGCGCAACTCATTTATTAGAGAAGAAAAAACACCATAGGGGCTTCTCCTACAGCACTAAACTACACTTCTCTGACTGATATCTGCCCCAGTTTAGCAGGAAGTGATGATTTTTTTGTCTTTGACTCATTGGATGAAACAGTGCTTTATTTGCGAATATTTTATGCTGTATTTCCAGTTTAATTCATATTTTTGATACAAAACGAATGATTTTAGCTTACCCAATTCACCTACTGCGCATGTCTTTGGACTGTGGGGGAAACCGGAGCACCCGGAGGAGACCCACACAAACACGGCGAGAACATGTGAACTCCACACAGAAATGCCAACTGACCCAGCCGAGGCTCGAACCAGAAACCTTCTTGCTGTGAGGCGACAGAGCTACCCACTGTGCCACCGCATCGCCCTAGTTTCAGTAATATTATTGAATATTATAAAAAAAATAATCTTCAAAAAATAATAAATTTTAATGGTTTACGTACAATACCGTCTTTTAGTAGACATATTACATGACAGACTGACTTGTTTACCAAATAAGTGGTTCTAACTGGATTTGCATTGTAAACATTAAAAGTTAAAAAATATATATATATTTTTTTATATTTTACATTTTTTTGTTTAGTTATATACTCTCAAAATCATTCCACATAAATTCACAGATATTGTGCAAAATTCTGCACATAAATAGCAAAAATTATCTGCAGATTATGTCTGGGTATAACATATCCTCTTCAATCCTCTTTTTTTTTTTTTTTTTTTTTTTTTAAGGCTCATTTTACAAGTCTTCTAGAGTTAAACAGTTCCACTCAGCTGATTTCTTGTACTGGCGGGGTCACTATTAGCTTAGCGTATAGCATGATGATATGAATCGGATTTGACATTAGCATTTTGTTAAAAAAAAAATTCAAAAAAAAGAGTTTTGATAATTTTCCTCTTTAAACTTAGAGTCTTCTGTAGTTACATCGCGTGATAAAACTGACAGAAAATAAAAATATATAATTTTCTAGGCAATTATTGCTAGGAACTATACTCTCATTCTGACGTAATAGTCAAGAAACTTGAAACTCGCCTTGAAACGCTTTTTCATAAGCAAGAAGCAATATTGGCCTAGAAAATAGTCATTTTTCATTTTCCATCAGTTTTATTATACAATTTGTGAATGAAATGCTAATGGTCTAATCTGGTTCAATTCATTGTGCTAAGCTAAGCTAAAAGTGACCCGGACAGAATCAGAAATAAATAAAATAAATAAATAAATCGGCTGAATGGACTAAAATATGGTTCAAGTAAACTGTCTAGGAGACTTGTAAAAAATGAGCCTTTTTCCAAAAAAAAGGTGGAGTGTTTCTTCTCATTTATGGATGAACGTCGCTTTAAGAACAACCAAAGAAGGTGTAAATCCACAAACATCAAACTTGCACAAAACTTTGCAGATGCACAGTCAAAACTGAGACCGAATAAAGAAAGATGGTGAATTTATTGTGATGGTGTGAGGGAAATATTGAATTCTCTTCTTTGTCAAACTGATCTGTGAGAAAGAAAAGAGATCATTCTCATTCTGGCGTAATAGTCAAGAAACTGTTTTCAGAGGGTGCCTTGAAACCATTTTTCATAAGCAAAAAGCAATATTGGCCTAGAAAATAGTAATTTTTCATTTTCCGTCGGTTTTGTTATACAATTTTTTTTAATGAAATGCTAATGGTCTAATCCAATTCAATTCATTATGCTAAGCTAAAAGTGACCCAGCCAGAACAAGAAATCGGTTGAATGGATTAAAATGTGGTTCAAGTAAACTGTGTAACTCCAGGAGACTTGTAAAAAAATTAGCATTTTTTCAAAAAAAGGTGGAGTGTTCCTTTAAGAGCACATTCTCATCTCAGGATGAACTGTCCCTTTAAGAATAGCCGATGAAAACATAAATGCACAAACGTCAAACTCGTACTAAACTTTGCAGATGCACAGTCAAAACTGAGACCGAATACTTAAAGAAAGTTGGTGAATTTATTGTGATGGTGTGAGGGAAATATTGAATTCTCTTCTTTGTCAAACTAATCTGTGAGAAAGAAAAGAGATCATTCTCATTCTGGCGTAATATAGTCAGAGGGTGCCTTGAAATCATTTTTCATTTTCCGTTGGTTTTGTTACACAATTTTTTAATGAAATGCTAATGGTCTAATCCGATTAAACTCATTATGCTAAGTTAAGCTAAAGGTGACCCAGCCAGAACAAGAAATCGGCTGAATGGTTTAAAATATGGTTCAAGTAAACTGCCTAATGCCTAGATCACACTAGAGTTTGAGTTTGCGAAATTCTGTGGTACAGCGCTGCGAAAAGGGGCGGGATTAAACAAGATGATTAGACATTTTAAAAAAGCGAGCGATTGGTCCATATTTTACATTTCTGTACAGAGATATCACGTTTCTATCTTCGATTGGTCTCACACAGTCACGTGATGTGATTTTGCAGGTCAGAGTTCACCAAGCTTGAACTTTACAATGCAGCCAACTGTAAAACTTGTCACACGAGCTTGTGTTTCTGGTCTGACACATTCGCATGCATATGAATGGAAGTCTATGGGGCAAAAAGTGCAGTGTGACGCGGCTTAACTCTAGGAGACTTGTCAAAAAAATAGCCTTTTTCCAAAAAAAAAATAAAATAAAAGGTGGATTGTTTCTTTAAAGAGAACATTCTCATTTCTGGATGAACTGTCACTTTAAGAACAGCTGAAAACGTGAATCCACAAACATCAAACATGCAGAAAACTTTACAGATGCACAGTCAAAACTGAGACTGAATACATAAAGAAAGCAGGTGAATTTATTGCGATGATGTGAGCTAAATATTAAACTCTCTTCCTTGTCAAAGCGATCTGTGAGAAAGACAGGAGATCACAGGTGAAATGGCAGTAATATCACACATGCGGTTCGATCACAGGTGTGTTTCGCAGCACAATTGGAGCACGAGCCTAAAAATAGGAGACAGAAATGTCAGCTGGAAAGCGAGAGCGAGCGAACGTAATTCAACCCAGCATCTCTCTGAGAAAGCAAAGGGAACGACGACACCAACGACAGTGAGAAAACAGCAATCACAGGATCCTGTCAGACAGACGTGAAGTGTGAAAGAAAAACAAGCACAAAGCCGTGACAGGCAGATCATATAAACACACAGATACACACTAGCAGGAGGTGTGGTTCACTTAAACATGACAATAACATGAGAATATACAGATATATTCAGCCTCATGATCGATTGAATACACCTGAATGTTTTATTGTATTTTTATTTACTTATTATTCCGGTCTAAATGAATAAAACACCATATTTGATTCTTTCCCAAATGCAACATTGTACATAAAACTAAATGCAGTTTGAACAAACACATTGTCACTTAAAATTTTTTATTATTCATTCATTTTCTTTTCAGCTTAGTCCCTTTATTAATCAGGGGTCGCCACAGCGGAATGAACCGTCAACTTATCCAGCATATGTTTTACACAGCGGATGCCCTTCCAGCCGCAACCTAACACTGGGAAACATAGCGCATGTTTTTGGACTGTGGGGGAAACCGGAGCACCCGGAGGAAACCCACGCCAACACTGGGGGAACATGCAAACTCCACACAGAAATGCCAACTGACCCAGCTTGGCATTGCTCGAACCAGCAACCTTCTTGCTGTGAGGCAATTGTGCTACCCACTCCGCCACCATGCCACCCAAAACTGTATATATAATGCAAAAAAAAATGTATTATACAAATGCAGGAAAATAATGTTAATGGGAATGTTATTCATAATATATACATTTTTAAACTATATTAAACTACACAAAAATGTAATCCTTTAAAATTACGCAAATATAAGAAACTGAAAAACTCATACATTATTTTACATGGTGATTCTAAATTTTAATTATAATTATTTTAACTATTTAACATATTATAAACCAATAAATCCATGTTGGATTCTAAGTGGCCTGCAAAAAAATTCCAAAATACAGGCATTGCAAAATTATAATAATAAAGTAATGAATACAAACAATTGTAAAGTTGTATTGCTGAAAGTTGAGAACATTAATTATAAAGGAGAAACAATTTTGCTTAGTCCTCCTTTACATCCAGCCAGTTGCTGAGACAGACATTATCAGGGGACAACATGGCCCTTTTCTTTTGAATGATGTGACCTGAGAGTGAGAACAGTTTCTAACAAGTAGGGTTGGGTGCCGAAACCCGGTGCCATAACCGGTATGCGACAAGGACGTAAGAAGCATCAAGAGGCGCATCAAAGGCACAGAGAGGTACGTGTTGTGTCACACCAAAGACTATAGAATTCTTAAAGGGACTTTGGTCACACCATCTCTGAGCATTTAATTCTAAACAACTTTGAGGGATACGGACACCGCCGGCGATGTTAGGCGTTTGTTCTGGTTGCTAGGGAATGCACACACGTAGGCAACATGCGCAATACAGTGCATCCAGTGAGAGACTCCCTTCAGATTCATCAACACGCATGATCGCGTTCATCAAATTTGCTTAAACTAAGCGTTTTAAAGTATGGCTCTATCTTACAGGCAAGGTTTCTGACACAGCAACGTGAAGCAGATGCTTTACAAAAGTTCCGTGTAAGGGGGGAAACACGTCAAACTTAATAAAACATTTGAGGGCGCAGGGAATCGACTTAAAGGCAGAGGAATGCCTGTCTTTGACAGCTTGCGACAACATCTGGCACCTTCACTGAGTACGTTTACATGGACACCAATACTCCGATTTTAATATGATTAAGACAATACTCCGATTAAGAGTCGACCATGTAAACAGCGATTTTTGATTACCTTAAAGGACCACAGACACCCGCCTCACGAAATGCAGAGGTTTTTTCTTTCCATTCGGCGCGCAGTATCAAATTCCATTAAAACAACACTCAGTTTGTCACAAGGGCATGAACAATATGTTGCCGAATGAAAGTAAAACTGCAGAACTGCAGTTAAAGTTGAAAAATTAAAAATTAAACACCCGAAATTACATGAAACTCTGGAGGATACGTGGATAGCCAGGTGACGCGACGTTAATCGTTTTATACTGAAACTTTCCATCTAAAAGTCCTTCCTTGGTCTTATCTATATTTCTTTGCACGTTGAACACACGTCGGCCATTTCAAATTAATCGCATGTGTTAACGAGTTAATTTTGACAGCACTAATTTTTATATGATTGAATGTTAGAGTAATTGTTTAAATAATTTTTTTATGAAATACTAAATCATTAATTGAAAAATATATAAAAATAACTATTTAAATGATTGTTTTATCAATAATAATAATAATAATAATAATAACAATAATAATAATTAGTATTATTATTTCTAGTATTTTTATTTAAATTATTTGCTTTGTTCTAATTTTGTGTAATGGCTAACTGAATTAGTAACCAAACCATTAAAGCATCATTAAAACATTTCATATTTAACGATGACCATTAAGTTTCTTCTCAAAATTGATCCCATCACACTGTGAATATGAGTAGAAAGGCAGAGCCTGAGAGGAAGGGTTTGTAGGAGATATTTTAGCTTCTGCTAGGACTGAGATTAACAGCCGACAGAAGAATGAGTCACTGCGTCTCTTTCAGAAACACACACACACTGCTGTTGATTTACACTGAACCACAGTGAAGATCCAGCTTTACCCTGCATCACCACCGCTGGTCATTAGAGCTCACGCTGAGTCCTGACCTTTCCTCGTGTTCACCCAGCAGAACAGACACTATTTCAGGAAGAGGTGTTTTTAACGCACTCTGATTGGACTCAGAGTTTCAGGACGTGTGTTGCCCTCCAAACACACCGAGATGCGTCTGGATTTACCCGACCACACACTGATTCAATCAACAAACCCAGCAAGAGCTGCGGGAGAATCAATGCTGGAGCGTCTACGTCAACACCTCATCATCCGCTCTGTGAACCGCCGCTGCATTCGCAATCAGAGCCTCATGAGCAGAATGAAAAACACCGGCACTAAATACACCATACAGCAAAACTAGCTTACTTTAATTCATTATCCTGGATTTATTGTAATACAACCACACACACACACACAACACCTTTAAAACTGCAAAGTAAACAGCCACAACAACCTAACAACTGTCCTATAAATCACACATCAACAACACTCATACTACTTTGGCTACCACCTGCTACACCCTAGCAACAACATACAACACCCTAGCAACTGGCCTGCAGTCACACAGCAATGACAAAGAAGATATAAATACCATTTTACCAACCACCTGCAACACCCTAGCAACTACCAAGCAACAACCACCAACACCCTAGCAACTGGCCTGCAGTCACACGGCAAAGAAAACCATAAATACCACTATACCAACCAACTGGAATATTCTAGCAACAACCTATCAACAACCAACAACACCCTAGCCACTGTCCTGTTGTCACACCATAGTAACCACCCATAACACCCCAACAATGCTATAGCAACCACCCACAAGACCCATCAACTGGCCTACAATCACACAGAAAAGCCAAACAACACTCATACTACTTTGGCTACCACCCGCTACACCCTAGCAACAACCTACAACACCCTGCAATCACACAGCAATGCCAAAGAAACCATAAATACCACTTTGCCAACCACCTGCAGCACTCTAGCAACTGTCAAAGAACCAACATCACCCTTACAACTGGCCTCAAAGCAAAAAAATCAAGAAAATTATCCATACCACTGTACAAACCACCTGCAACACCCTAGCAACAACCAACAACACCCTAGCAACTGGCCTCAAAACAAAAAGCCAAGAAAACCATCCATACCACTGTACCAACCACCTGCAACTCGCCTGCAGTCACACGGCAAAGCCAAAGAAACCATAAATAGCACTATACCAACCAACTGGAACAACCAACAACACCCTAGCAACAACCAACAACACCCTAGCAACTGACCTGCCGTCACACTATAGTAAACACCCACAACACCCATCAACTGGCCTGCAGTCCCACAGCAAAGCCACATAAACCATCCATACCACTGTAGTAACCACCTACAATGAATCAACTGCCTAGCAACCATCCCTAACACCCTAACAACTGGCCTGAACCCACACCATAGTAACCACCCACAACACCCTAGCAATTGGCCAGCACTCACACCATAGTAACCACCCACAACACCCTAACAACTAGCCTCATATAGCAAAGCTGAAACCATCAGTACCACTGTATCAACAAAACACAACTCCTTAACAACTGGCCTGCTGTCACTCCATAACTCCATAGCAACTGTTTACCAACCACTTGGCAACTGGTTTGCAAGTTGCAATCGCATAATGACATAGCAACCATCCACAACACCCTAGTAACTTTCTAGCAACAACCCAGAACACCCTAGCAACGGACCTATACAGCTACATAACAACAAGCATCCATAACACTCTAGAAACCACTGATAATACCCTAGCAACTGGCTTTTAATCACATAACATTGCAACATATATCTACCGACAACATCCTAGTAACAACCCATTATAACATCCTAGCAACTGGTTTGCAATCACTTAATGGCATAGCAACTGCCCAGAGCACCCTAGAAACTGGCCTGCATAGCAACAACAACGCAACCATCCACAATACCTTAGCAACTGCAGCCAGCCAGAATAGCCTTTCAACTACCTACAGTATAGCAACCACCCAAAAACCTTCCAGATAACCTCAGCTAGCAAAGCCCTAGAAACTGCATAGTAACACCCTAGTAACCATTTAGAATACCCTAACAACCACACAGGAAACTTTAGGCCAAAAATACTGGTTCATTTTAAATCTAGCCCTTTTTTCTATCAAACTGATCTAATTAGATGTGTTTGGTGCAGTCGTTTCCCTGTTGATTCTTACTGTGATGTTGGTCTGGAGCGTTTCAGAATGACAGATCAGGCTCTACAGAGAGCAGTGACATGCTGAAATCTTTCTATCTGTCCAGTCAGGAGGTCAGAGACTGGCTTCATCCGTCTGAAAGACAAATGCACAGAGGTGGAGTGTGAAATAAACACATCACCTGCAGCTTCCTGAGCATCACATCACCCCAGAGTGCTTTGCTCTTTATTTATTAGTGGTTCACTTGCAGCCTAATATCATTCAGAAAAGTCAGCAGGTGATCAACATGCTCTACAACATCTCTGCAACGTGTTTAGTGTTTATACACATACTGATTTTCTAACTGTGCTTCGGCTTAGTCCCTTTATTAATCAGAGGTCTCCACAGCGTAATGAACCGCCAACTTATCCAGCATATGTTTTACGCAGCGGATGCCCTTCCAGCCACAACCCAGTACTGGCAAACACCCATACACTCTCGCATTCACACACACACTCATACACTACGGACAATTTACCTTTTTCAATTCCCCTATAGCGCATGTGTTTGGACTGTGGGGGAAACCGGAGCAACCAGAGGAAACCCACGCCAACACGGGGAGAACATGCAAACTCCACACAGAAATGCTAACTGGCCCAGTTGGGACTCGAACCAGCGACATTTTATTTTATTTTCATATTTTGCATTAATTGTCATTAAATTAACGTTATCAACATGTTTTCAAATTGTGTAATTCCAGTATTGGAAACAATATAAATATATATATATAAAATACATATACTGTACATATACACCCTTGTGTATTACTCCGCCCACGTACAGCAACAAGTAGAGGACCCTCTACAGTTTGACACTGCTTTGCTTTGACTACTGCTTTTGGGCAACATAATGTCATTTTGCGGCTTTTTTAGTGGAGAATGTAGTTGTTTAGATTGCAACTATGCAGTTTATTTATAAGGACAGTGCCTATTTTAAAATATTTATAATTTCTGAGAGACAGCGCGTCGGCGGCCATTAGCCTGTCATACTGAGCAAAGACAGTTGACGTTGTCCATCCACAAGATGGCGACAGGACCGCATAATAAGTCCTTAGAGGAGGAAAAACACAGCGTAATTTTAAACTACAGCTGATCAAATCATTATTAAACTGGTAAGTGATATTCTAAGTCGATCTCTCTCTTTGGTATGTTGTAGTGCTGTATTTATACCATACAATTTTAGTGTATTGAGTGTAAGATGGCACTCGCATATCAGTAATGTGTGTTGTGTTGACAGAAAGAAAGAAGAAATGCCCGCATGTGTTTAGCGTTTTTCCTTATTGCAAACACAACAGCAATCTGGTAGTGATTGCGCTGCTCTTTTTCAGGGTTATTTATTGTGATATCCCGATTGCAACAGAGAAATGTAATAGACTGTAATAGACTAATACTGTAAAAAGTAACAAGTTGAGTTTACTTAGAAAAGCTGTGGAAACTGATTGCCTCAAATTTATGAAGCAAATTAGTTCACCAACTTTGAGTAACTATTACTAACTATTACTTTGTGTAGGTAAATTGTTTACTTGTATTGGTTACTAAACAACACGAGTACTGATTACTCAATATGACGAGTTCAGTTAACTTACAAATTGTAGTTATGCTTAGTACACCTTACTTACAGCAAAGCAGTATTCTCAACTAGCCTGCTTGTTCACATTACTAGACAAAAGTATGGAAACTCATTGCCTCAAATTTAAGAAGCAAATTAGTTCACCAACTTTGAGTAAATATTACTGATTATTACTTTGTGTAGGTAACTTGTTTACTTGTATTGGTTACTAGACAACACAGAGTACAGGTAACTCAATCTGCCTTAAATGTCTCTTGAACCGGACACTTGACTAGTTATTCGCCACTCTCTCAAAAATTATGTTGACTTATTTTATGTTAGTGTGTTCCACATAACTGAATTGGGTTACATTTAAGTAACAATATTTAAGTAAACTTATGCTAATTACATGGTTAATGCAATTATGATGAGTCGAGTCAATTTAACATTCTTGATTTAGTTTTAATGAAGTTAATTAAGCTCATTTATTACAAAACGTGTAGTCACCTTCAACCTAAAAAAAAAAAAAATCTACTTCCGTTTTGTAAATTTTCCCTTAAGCAACATTTATTCCAGCAAAAGTGACTTGTACCAAATCTAAAGACTACACATATAGCTGACCATGCAGTTATTCAAAGCAAGAAAAACGTTAAAAGAAATGTAGCAGTCAGTACTGAAACAAGTACAGCAACTGTTCAACATTACAAAGAAAGCATAACTCCTGCCTTTTGGTCTTGACATCAAGTTACAGTATTTACAGAAATAGTCTTTTTAGGACGTGGACCTTGTCTGACAGATTATTTGCACCTAGCCCCATAAAATGTTTTTGAAATACTTCAAAAGAGTACCTCGAGTTTTGTGAGAGTCCAAGTTCAATGCGTAAATCATGACAAGGATAAAAAAACAAACAAAAATGCTTTTGCCAAATTGTCCCAAGTTTTTAAATGTCTTCAGTGATGATTCCAACACCTTCACAATTATCTGTAGCATCTGCCTCTTCCTATATGACAAGATGGTTTCCTCGGGTGGTGTTGTACAGCAAAGTTAGGGATTCATTATGTTCAACATTCTAAGATCAAGATCAAGTACAAAATAAACAATTACCAATAGATCAAGGGTGAAAGGAGTTTAATTAATGTTTAATTCAATATTTAAATAAAATGCAAATAACTTGCCATGTACTCCTTTATGAGTTTTGGAGGGTCTTCAAGTAGACAGCAAGGGCTTTCAGGATGCATTTACATTCTCTTATGATGGTGACATTCTAAACAATGTGAAAAACGCTTTAGTTAGCAATTTAGTTTTAAGATTATTTGCTGTATAATAACATTTAAAGTAGCATTATCAAGAACCACTGAGGAATGGCAAGTTTCGCTTCTTATTTAGCTTCTTCGCCATTTCATGTGACATTTGAAGCTTAAGAAAAGGAATTAATCATTGACTTTGGAATGCACACAATGAGCATGACATGAATCTCTTACAAATTACTGTTTAAAATGACAATGAATTGAGAAAACCTACCTGATCCAATGCTGTGATCCCACGAAATTCTGCAGATACCTAATATAAACAAATAAATTAAAATCATCAGGTTGGCTGCTGATAAATACATGACAAGGCATAGGTTAATATACAGCACCACAAATTGCATTCTTTTACCAGCGCTATTGCCACATTGTCCAAATTAAAGTATTTGGATACCTTCATTGATGATTCTATAACACCTTCACAATGGTCTGTAGCATCTGCCTCTCGTATATGATAAGATGGTTTCCTGGGGTGGTGTTGCACATCAAAGTTAGAAATTCATCATGTTAACATAACACCTAAGAACAAGAAAAAACAAAACAAAAACAATTACCAATAGAATTATTTCTTAAGTACATCATTTCATAATTTAGAACAACAAGATGCACGTTTTTAACAGTAAAGTAAAAAAAAATGGCCATCTGTCCATGTCACACTAATTTCAATACATTTCAATAGTATGTGGACTTCATTTTAACTTTATATTATTTTAGCTTATTATTGTTTACATATTATATGTACTTGAAAATGATTTTATTGGAGATGATTTTATTTCTTTTTAAACCAAGCAGACATTTAAACATTTTTTGAACATAAATGTTAATAATAATAATCTTAATAATAATAATAAGCAATTTTAAGATTTAGATTTCTTTCCCCTAACTGTAAAACTGAACCAAACTGAGAGTTAAAAACCAAGATACGTACTGAAATGTGATTTAAGTACCACTAGTTTGCAGACAGTGTCCATGTACCAACTTCAAGTGTTTTAAAAGCTCCGATCTGGATGTTAGATTAGCTACAATCTCTGCACAGCCACATGTAGATATAATAAGGCAAACTGTAAGAAAAAAAAAAAGTCACCAAATAACATTGCTGGTAAAAATAATATAATATAATATAATATAATATAATATAATATAATATAATATAATATAATATAATATAATATAATATAATATAATATAATATAAAGAATACTTACAACTTTGGATGAACTTTGGAAGTTTTGTCTGGGCTTTCCAAAACTTTAAATGTAACATCTGCAAATAAATAAGAACATGCAACACAATTTGTAAGTTCACTTGGTATAAGTTTAACACATAAATGGAGAAACTCTTCCAAACTCCTACCTACATTTTGCAATTTAATGGATCTCAGATCTTTGTGTGATGGAATTTCAATGGTATCAATGTTAAACAGGTATAAAATGCCCCAACCGAGTGAAACATTAGCAATAACCTGAAGACCACACAAGGAAAATGCCAACTTTATGAAATGACATAATACGCAAAAAACATTTTTTTTGATTAACCTTTATAATAAACATGCATAAAACATCTCACCTGTGTGTCCACAAAATGGAAAATGTTCGCTTGTTTTCTCAGTTTGCATTGTGAAATCGCCAGTTTGAATCCCCTTTCAAATGTCAGCATGTGAGTGAATGCACTTTCCGTCTGCGCATGTGCAGATCTTACTCCACATGCTGACCAAAGTGTGGTACTGCATGGCTCCAACCTTAAGTCAAATTTACTTGATAAACTTCAGTAAAGTATACTAAAGTTCTTTAGTATAGTTAAAGTTCTAAAGTTTACTTTACACAGTAAAATCAAGTAAAGTCTACATATTTGCCAAAATTAGTAAAGTTTACAAGCATTTTTCAAGTAGATTGAGTGATTACTTTTTACAGTGTGTAATACTGTAGTGTGTAATCACTGGTGGGACACTAAGGCACTCGGCCTCCCACCAGTGCCGATATACAGCCACATCGCACTGCTACTCGTGTGATATTGCTCATAGATATACATATATACATATATATACATATATACATACATATATATATATATATATATATATATATATATACACATACATACATA
>CAIGQV010019150.1:389304-400775 GCA_903798115.1 Danio jaintianensis | reverse complement strand
TGGGGTAGGTGTAGAAGTTAATAAAACAACAGGTTACTGTGAGGTTGTACACACGTTTGTACAGCCCACTTGGAGCTCAAGCCCCACCCACTTGGAGCTGGCTCCGATCTCTGTTTATACCCTTATTTGACAGCTTGGCCCCCTTAAATCTGGAATCGTGGAATTATGGAACATTAAAAACTGTATTTTTTACAAAACATGCATGAAGTTGGTACTTAAACTGAACAAGTACGATGTGTTTTATGTATGTATTAATGAGTGAAACAAAAAGAAAGAAGAAAGAAGCTTAAAATAAGTGGTTATGGCAACACTGCAGGAGTGCGCATACACAACGCATCTGTCCGGTTTAGTGTTGTAATATTAAATTGGTCAAGAACAGCAAATGTCTCCAAACAAGGGAGATAACTGAAGGGAGAGTCCATCCAGTTGGTTGTAGACCAACACTTAATAATCTATTTACTTTCCGAAGTGTCTGGTATTCTTGATGTTTAGTGTGTTGCTTAAACTATCTGCGCAACACAAATATTCATTACTCTGAAGTTGAATTATTTATTACACTGAACACATATGCTTAGACTCTGTCCCTAGCTATACGTTTCCATCCAAAGATGTGAATTAAACTTGTGCACAAAACTGGAATATCACCAAAAACATTTGCAAATAAAGCAGCATTTCATCCAATGTGTAAAAGAGAACAAAATGATCACTTCGTTATAAACTGTTGGCAGATATCAGTCAGAGAAGTGTAGTTTACACTACACAGTAAGTGTTTTTTCTTCTCTAATAAATGAGTTGCGCGCCTCAGAAGATGAAGACGAAACGCAATGAACGCGGTGGCTTTTGGAGGCGTGAGACGCTCTTTGGGAGCGCAGACAGATGCTCAAGACCATTCTGGAGGGAATAATAATAGAAGAAGAATAATACTAAAGCACTGTGATGACGGACTGACGGACGGCTGAGGCCTTTTACAATCCGCAAAACAACATTTCAAATGTTTTACAATCTGGCCACGTTTGTCCATTAATGCGTCCCATCCTGCCCATTTTTATCAGTAAATGTGTTTGTCCTACTTTTTACAGTAAAAAAAGTTTGTCCTACTCAGTTTAACTTTTTTGGAATCTCAAAAAGAGAAAGCAGGACAGCTTGATTTGCATGCATTTTTAGATAGGAATTGTGAATGCTCCATGTTTGTAAATAGCTAGCAAAACGTAGATTAGCAATGAACAGTGACAGTAATTCTAGATTGAATGGGAGAACTACTGATGCTAATAAACAGTAGGTATTATAGTGTAAAGGGCAGGGCCACGCCAGGCGTGAGTTGTGAAGGCTTTTATACCTGACGCAAATAATCTAAAATAATAATAATTATAATAATTTACTTGGGGCGACAAGGTGGCACAGTGGGTAGCGCTGTCGCCTCACAGAAGAATGTTCTCCCCGTGTTGGTGTGGGTTTCCTCCGGGTGCTTCAGTTTCCCCCACAGTCCAAACACATGCGCTATAGGGGATGAGTGTGTGTGAGAATAAATGTGCATGGGTGTTTCACAGTACTGGGTTGCAGCTGGAAGGGCATCCGCTGCGTAAAACATATGCTGGAATAGTTGGCGGTTCATTCCACTGTGGCGACCTCTGAAATAGAGACTAAGCCGAAGGAAAATGAATGAATGAATGACAGGCAAAAGATTGGAAAATATTACGACTTCCTACCAAGAATCAACCAGAATCAACTTTTAAGAGACGATATATTGATTAATCACGCACTTTTTTGATTAACTTAGCAGAATGTTTACATTGAAGGACAGCAACATTACAAACTGCAAATAAGATATTTTTGAAAACACACCTAGTTTTAAAAAATCCTTTTGATGAACGAAACCACTCAAAAACATCTGAATATGTGCATTGAAGCAGAACTGTGCAGCACTTTAGCCTTACAGGAGCAGCACTGAACACCCCTGGGCTACAGAATAAATGAAATTCATGGAAAAATACAAGTGCATTTGTCTTTTATTTCGCTCCTTTGATTGGTGCAGGAAAAAAAAAAAGACCTGATGAAGTGTAAAATGCCGCAAAGTCACGCTCGTATCGAGGGCGTTTATTCAGGGCAAATGCATTACAATGAATGCTACTCAACTTTGCTGCCAGCTCGTGTATTGAAGGCGTCCATCAATCAGAGCAGCGGGAGAGATTTGAGCCGTGGTTTCTCTCCATCCGTGAGCGATGCTAAATCACTGCGCTCCATCCAAACGCACAGGGAAAAAGTACAGTCGTTTCAACACATCAACAGAAAAGATGGTGTCAAGACGACCTGACAAAAGGCGATGAGAAAACCGCAGGCTGGGAAATATCAGATTTTGGAGTAATAGCCATCAAATGATCAGAAAACCATAGAGGAATAGACCATAAAGGTGACATTGTGACAAAAAAACTAAAAGTCCAAATTACTACTTCACTTAAAGGGGACCTATTATGCCCCTTTTTACAAGATGTAAAATAAGAGTGTGTGTCAAAATACCACACAAATGATGTTTTATAACTCTTTGAAACTGCCCCTTTTAGGCTTTGATCCTAATTGTGGCGTTTTGGTGACTGTCGCTTTAAATTCAAATGAGATTGTGCTCTTTTCAAAAGAGGGCGGAGCTACAAATGCCTGTGTGTCAGCATAGTGGCAGATTCAAAAACAAAACTAAGTCCTATGCTAATGAGGGAGAGATGGTCACTAGTGGGCGGGGCTTTCCCCCACTGATGACACATTCAACGAGAGAATGTCAATCAAAGTGTTTCTGTTTTTATCAAGTGTGTTTATAAAAAATAAAAGTTATAAATTTTTACCATTAGAAGCTGGTTATATTCACACACTGCTGACACACACCGCTTATAAAAGTAATGTTTGCATATTAGCTCCCCTTTAAATTTATAACATACTAATTCACAATTATAAGATTACAATTAAGAGACAGATTACAATTATAAGAGACAATTGGCAAATATAAAACCAAAAGTCAAATTGATGATATTAATTCATTATCATTAAAATTTATAATTACCAGGAAAAGTCAATGAGCCAATGAGATTAAAATAAAATTTAAAATAACTAATAATGTCGACGGGTGGCGCAGTGACACAGTGGGTAGCGAGTTTGCATGTTCTCCCCGTGTTGGCGTGGGATTGCTCCGGGTGCTCCTGTTTCCCCCACAGTCCAAAGACATGCGCTATAGGTGAATTGAGTAAGCTAAATTGTTCTTGGTGAATGTGTGTGAATGAGTGTGTATGGGTGTTTCCCAGTGATGGGATGCAACTGAAAGGATATCCGCTGCGTAAAACATATGTTGGATAAGTTGGTGGTTCATTCCGCTGTGGCGACCCCAGATTAATAAAGGGACTAAGCCGAAAAGAAAATGAATGAATGATAATAATGTCGACACTGTCGCAATTAATAGATACAAAGTATACAAGTAAAAAAATCTGCAACCATCTACACTGACACATTACATTGTGTTAATTATTAAGTTAAATTAAACTGCGTTCAAAATCAATTATGAGAAATTCAAAATGCTGATGCTAATTCATAATTCTGTTGCAATCATGAGATACGAATCATTTATAAACGTATTTTTATCTGCAATAAAAAGTTAACGGGCGACACGGTGGCTCGGTGGTTAGCACTGTCACCTCACAACAAGAAGGTCGCTGGTTCGAGTCCCGGTAGGCCCAGTTGGCATTTCTGTGTGGAGTTTGCATGTTCTCCCTGTGTTGGCGTGGGTTTCCTCCGGGTGCTCCGGTTTCCCCCACAGTCCAAACACATGCGCTATAGGGGAATTGGATGAACTAAATTGGCCGTAGTGTATGTGTGTGAATGAGTGTGTATGGGTGTTTCCGCTGTGGCGACTCCTGATGAATAAAGGGACTACGCCGAAGGAAAATGAATGAATGAATGATTCAATTATGTTCAAAATCAATTATAATGACAAAAATGCTAAATGACGAAGCTAATTCATAATTCTCTAATTATAAAGTTATCATTATGAGACAGTCATTGTCCTCATGAGATAAATTAATTACACTAGTTTATAATTACTAATTTAATTATTATTATATAGTCGTAATTACTAATGAATAAAAATTATGCGAGCAGTGAAAATAAACATCATAATTATGATTAAAAAGTCAATTAAGAGACAAAAAGCAAAATTATGACACAAATTTATGATAACAAGATTACATAAAGCTAAATGACATACTAAGTCAACTATGAAGCAAGCTTAAAATAATTATAAAAATGTGAAAAATATGCAAATATGATTACAGATTCTGTACTTCTTGTGACTCAAACTGTTATGTACTTATTATATTTTTTTAACTGTTGCTGTTTTTTAATAATTTGCACATTATAATTGAGAAAAACAATGCGTTTGGGGTTAAAGATCAGTGCAAAAACGGTCTTAACTGGGAAATATCATGCAAAATACTCATTAATCAGTGACTAAATTTGGCATCCTGTTAAATTAGCACCAGCTAAATATAATTGTACAAATAAACCCCAAATTCAAGCCCTTCTCAAGAACGACCCAAGCAACAAATTAGCATTTTAACAAATGTTGATATTTATTCTGTCTTTTTTTGTAAATGCTACTTTCATTTCCACCGGTTTAGAAAACTTGGCAGAAAATTAAGCCTTATTTTTCTCTCATGGAGACGCAGGCAGCGTGAAATTAAAGGCAAGGAGTTCTGGCTCTAATATAAATGTGTTTCTCATCCAGGGTCGCAGCTCATCCTAAGCAGCAAAACTTGATGTGATTATATGTACTTTACCCTCAGAAGAAAAGCTGCTTCCACCTTCAGTTTCCCAGAGTCACTGTTCATTATCAGAGGAGATGAACTCATTCAGGCCATCAGGTCAAATACAGCCAAATAAACACTTTACGTCTGCATCTAGAAGACATCAAAATGGACATTGTTGATGTTTTTGTACTTATTTTGAAGGACATTTCTGTAATATTTCTTCAAAGTAACTTGCTTTTAAAATTATGTGCAGCTTCTCGTGATAAAAAGCCAAAATTATTAGGTAACAAGTTCCAATTATGACATTGAAAAAGTCAAGGTTAACATGCTAAGTTTTAATTAAGAGATATGAATTAAAACTTGCAATGATCAAAATGTCAAACACAAAATTAAAAAGTCAAAAGTATCAGAAAAAAGCTAAAATTAAGAAAAATTATCAGGAGTTATTATGAAGCTGACTTAAAGTCATAATGATGACTAATATACAGGGTGATTCAAAAAGAATACCACAACTTTGAAAATCTGTATTTAATCACAGAAACATGATGGAACCTTGGGTAATTAATCAATGTGAAGAGTACTTCAAGTTTTTTTTTAGTGGAAAACAAGTTCATAGATGTTCAATATGACCCCCTCCAGACACTCGAGTGACATCAACCCGATACTCGAACTCGTTCCACACTCTCTGTAGCATCTCGGGTGTAACAGTTTGGATAGCTGCAGTAATTCCTTCTTTTAGTTCCTCAATGTGAAACTTCAGAGCTTCCTTAAATTGATGACAGAAAGAGCTTAGCTCTCCTCTTCTTCTTTGCGGAGTTGTCAATTTTCAAAGTTGTGGTATTCTTTTTGAATCACCCTGTATTTACATATATATATATATATAAATTGGTAATATTTGGCAAGCTGGAATTGACAAAAAAAAGGGTTAGTTAGTACATAAGTCATAAATAAAAGAAAATTTCTAGATAAGTCATAATTATAGGTTCAAATTATTAGGTACAACCCCAAAAATTGTGACAAAAAGTCAAATTATGAGAAAAAGTTTGATATTAAGATTGAGGTAGAAATTACTAAAACAAAACTTTTACGCTAAATGTAAACATTAAGTATCTCGCTCTAAAAACTGCTGGGTTGTTGTAACGCAGTGCTGGATCAAATATGGATAAACCCAATTTATCAAATATGGATAAACCAAACGTTGGCTTACATTTATTTCAAATTAACTTAAATTTAACCCAACAATTGGGCTTGTCTATATTTGACCCAACATTGGGTTATATCCAGTATTTTTAGAGGGCATAATTATTGAAAAGTAAAACTTATAGTAATGGTGGCGAGGTGGCGCAGTGGGTAGCGCTGTCGACTCACAGCAAGAAGGTCTCTGGTTCGAGCCTCAGCTGTCAGTTTGCATGTTCTCCCAGTGTCCGCATGTTTCCTCCGGGTGCTCCGGTTTCCCCCACAGTCCAAAGACATGCAGTATAGGTGAATTGGGTAAGCTAAATTGTCCGTAGTGTATGTGTGTGAATGGGAGTGTATGGGTGTTTCCCAGTGATGTGTTGCAGATGGAAGGGCATCCGCTGCGTAAAACATATGCTGGATAAGTTGGTGGTTCATTCCGCTGTGGCGACCCCAGATTAATAAAGGGACTAAGCCGAAAAGAAAATGAATGAATGAATGACTTATAGTAATTTTTAAACTTAAACTCGAAATAAGTACATATTGAGACATTAAGTCAAAATTATTATATAAAAGTAATACAATTTAATTAAATTAAAAAGCTAAATTATGTCTTACAGAACTTAGATGTCTCTTCAAATGAATTACCAATATATAAAACCAAGTCTAATCCTTTACAGTACAGTGAGACACAAAGGTTTTTCTTGATAGCTTCAATGAATAATGTTCAATCTGTTAAATAAAGAGCCTCTTGCACGCTGTTGTCTTTGTTGTGTTATAATAATAAAGAGGGCTCTTTACATATAGTTCTCACATTTTCCCGCTTTCACCTTGAGTCTCCAGCGTTCACGGCCGCTCCATTGATTTCATTACACACACACACATTGTTCCTCTTTGGTTTGGGTGACCGTTCAACCTCTCACACAAACACACAGGCCCGTTCCTGTCCATTTATTTCCCCTCTTTCCTTCAAGGCAGAAGAAGAATCGCAGGTGTCAGCGTTCGCGGTGATGTATCGTTCTCATAAAACCGCCATTTCCCACCACGACCTGCGGGAGAGCTGATAGAGCGTGTGCGCGGGAAAACCGAGCAACGGTTGTTACGGTGGGCGGGAGACAAGCGGCACTTTACACCACGAGGTCACAGAGCTGCGGGAAAGACACTGAGATAACGGAGACATCTGCCCTCCATAAGCTTCAAGAACATGTCGAGGAAATGGGTTTGGAGTTCAAGGTGCCAGTAAACGAGAAAAAGTGTCTGCGCGACAAGGAGAGTGAAACCCAAAACGAGTGGCCAATACTTCAGGAGGGAAAAACATGATAAACCAGTATGTATGTATGTATGCATGTATGAGCATTTAATGTTTGAGCTGGTTAAGGAAAATTTTATCAGCTCTATATAAACAACAGTGATTCAAAAATCGATTTAAATAATTTTAAAAATCTCCGAAAATATGTGGTTGTGTACCAGTGGCGCCCCCAGAAAATTTTCTTAGGAGTGGCCAGAAGAGGCTTATATTTTTGTTTCTGGTAAATGAAATAATGTGGTTTTAATTCATTTATTTAGTTACTCTTGAAATATTGCAATTTATTCCTTGAAATAATTCAGCAAATACACGTGCAAACCAAATAAAAATCTATATTTTGTTTAAAAACACTTTTCATATACCGGTATATAAATAACTTTTCTGTTAATTTTCACATACTTTTATTGTACAGCATGCAGTATATGCCATGTCTAAAATTACTGAAGATTAATGAATTATTTAATAAAACAAACAAATGAACAAACTGAACAACAGGTATTACTATATACACACACACACTCACTATACAGACCCTAATAATATCATTTATCCATATTCCTTTTTGAGCCACAATATTATTAATACAGCTTCTTCTATTGATGTACCTTAAGGTAAATATTAAATTGCCATTGCTGTCTATTGAAGGTGTGCGCATGCTGTCAACGATGATTGGGGAGGGGGAAGCGCAGTGAATCAGCTATGTCAGTGGCACCAATCAATCCACAATAATTTAGTGGCTGCTATTTATTTATTTATTGAAATATTGTGAATTTACTTAAGTACATTTAAATTAATAATATCAACAGCAAAATCATATTGGGGTGGCCACAGTTTACACAGTGGGGGCGCCCCTGTTGTGTACAGGCAGGTCTAATAAAACTATTTGCCATATACTACAAATTACCGAAAGTCCAAATTATGACAAAGAAAGTTAAATATGATTATAAAAAAGATATATTGATTCAATACAAAGTCTAAATAAAGACCCAAAAGACTAAACTATTAGATATGTTGAAATTATGACTCAAGAAAGAAATGAAAAGTCAATTATGCCATCAAGATGTTATTAAATGATAAAAGGTTGATTTATTCAGTAAAAAATCAAAATTACTACAAAAAAGTTTAAGTTACACCATTAAGCCATTATTGTAGGAAAGTTGGGAAAATAGATAAGTTCATTATGACATATGTCTATATGGAGATAAATAGATGACGCAAGCTCATTTCATTACAAACCATAAACAGCGTTAAGTTGTTTTGTGGTATTTATTTGGTGTTGTGCAAAGAACTGCACAAAAATAATCCTTATTTTTGTATATATATAGGATATATAATAGGACAGATAATCCTCTGTCGCTGTAAATATCATTAGTGTGAAAAGGAACAAAAGTTGTTGCCGTCATACTGCCCCCTAGTGTTCATTTCACAAAGAAACTGCAGTAAAACGTACAGTTGAAATCAAGATTTTTAGCCCTCCTGTAATGCCCTCCTTTTGTTTCTTTTTCAGATATTTCCCAAATGATGTTGAACAGATTCAGGAATTTTTCACAGTATTTCCTATAATATTTATTCTTCTGGAGAAAGTCTTATTTGTTTTATTTCGACTAGAATAAATGCAGTGATTGAAATAATGATTTACATTTTTAAAAAACCATTTTGAGGTGAATATTATTCGCCCCCTTAAGCTATATTTTTTTCAATTGTCTACAGAACAAACCACTGTTAACCTACTGTTAAACTTTAATCCAATGAAGCCTTTAAATGTATTATGTACTCATGGCAAAGATAAAAGAAGATAGAAATTAGTTATGCTTAGAAATGTGAAACATTGTCTTCGTTAAAGAAATTGTGTGAAAATATAAAAGAATTAAAATTTTAACAGGAGGGCTAATAATTCTGACCTGAACTGTATGTCGAAGTACATTTTTGGGGTTTCACAATAATGTAGGCTGAAGCATGTATGTTCAATGAGCCGGTGTTTATGTTTGTCCATTTGAACTTTCTTCTGCTTTTAGTTTCCACGGTGATGCAGCAGAACTGGGCCGCTAAATGAAGCAGAAACTCAACAATCGTCAGTAATGTGAGCAGCGTCCTGTCACGCATTACAATCGCCTTCATAATGGGATATTGAGTCCGGTATTGACCTGTTCATAATGGCGATGAATGAGGTCACGATGGACCCATTATTGCTGTCAGGAAGATCTAGTTAACACACACTTCTGGGCCGCAAAAGCACGCAGATTCACAGGCAAAAACCAATGCAAGATTTTTTTTAATATGCGTGCTCAGCATTTCATTTTCAAGCCAATCATAAGGATTTTACAGCACATTGTGTTGAAGTCAACAGGTGTTGAAGTGTTAATAACTGATCTGTGTCATCCATGTTATTACTTTTTAATTATATCCTCTGAAACGTAACCGTGTTGGCAGTTTTACAGCTTAACTTAGCATTACAAGGCTTGTGAATAAAAGTCATCAAAGTATGAAGTACCAGAGAATTCAATGCAGATATTTCTCACTTTTTTCAGTTCATCTTTTTTCAGTTTTTCAGTTCTTTTCAGTTCTTTTTTTCAGAGTTTTTTTATGCATTCGTTAACTATTTTATTGCATTTATTTTTATTCTAAAGTTAATTCATCATCTAGTGTGAGAATTTTTATGGTATTTTTATTAACAATATTTCATTTACCATTTTATTTTGATGTTATTTTTTTATTTTATGCCATGTTACTTTTTACTTAATTACATTTTTCATTCATTCATTTTATTTATTTTATTCATTGAATTTCCTTATTATGCAATTTATTGTTACACTTTTTTATATTTTAATTTATCAACTAATATCTTATCTTTGTTATTTTACTTCATTTTAATGTCGTTTCAGTAATATTTGATTGTCATTTTATTACTTTATTATATATTTAATTATTATTTTATTATATATTATTTTACTATATTGTATTTTATTCTACAAGTTATTTGATCATCAATATTTTATTGTATGTTTAAGAATATATATATTTTTAATTATTTGATGCCATTTTAATTTTTAAATGTATGTGTAATTTATTTTATTTGTGACTCCTTTAGTTCTCATTTTATTTTTGTTATTTTATTTACTTATTGTATATTATGCTACTTTATTATCTTTGTTATTTTACTTCATTTTAATTTAATTTTGTTATTTTATTGATAATCATTTTATTTTACTGCATTTGCTTTTTTTGTTAAGTAAAATGATCATACAAGTCAGTAATTTTTATGTATTTGATTCTATTAAAATATTTTATTCAACATTTTTATATTTTAATATTATATTTATTTTGTGCTATTTTACTTTTTAAATGTATTTTTCATGCATGTATCTCCTGATTTGTTCTGCTCATTTTTATTAATAATGTTATTGTAGTTTATTTTGTTTTTATTATATTTGTTATAGTGTCATTTGAGTTTTGTTTAATTGTTTATTTTATTTTCTAAATGTTTAATTTATTTATTTCATTCAGTTTATTTATTCTTTATTCTGGGCTTTTTGTGTTATTGTGTTATGTTCATTGTGTCTTTGTTATTCATTAATTTCTTACATTTGATTTTATATTTTTATCTATTTGTCTTTTTTGGTAAAGATTTCATTTATATTTCTTTCTTCACTTTTTTGTGTGTTTTTATTCTATTCTTTTATTGTCTTTTATTTCTGTATTTCCTCATTTTAAATGTTCTGTATTCCTCCATTCATTCATTTTCCTTCGGCTTAGTCCCCTTTATTCATTCAGCGGAATGAACCGCCAACTTATCCAGCATATGTTTTACACAGCGGATGTCCTTCCAGCTGCAACCCAGTACTGGGAAACACCCATACACCATCACATTCACACACACATACTCTACGGCCAATTTAGTTTACCCAATTCACCTATAGCGCATGTGTTTGGACTGTGGGGGAATTGGGGGAATTATTGCTGTATTTCCTTATTTTAGATGTTCTGTATGTTTTTGTTATTTTATTTTATAGAATGTTTTATAGAGTCTTTGCCTTAATTCTTTTTCATTTTTATTTTATTTTACTCTTCTGTGGTTTATCTTTGTCTATTTATTTATATTTTATTTTACTCAGTTGTTGCTTTATCTTTGTCTTAATTCTTTTTAAATTAATTTTATTTTATATTAGAAGTGAAGTGAAGTGAAGTGTAGTGTGGCCAAGTATGGTGTC
>CAIGQV010019150.1:358148-369474 GCA_903798115.1 Danio jaintianensis | reverse complement strand
GTGTGTGTGTGTGTGTGTGTGTGTGTGTGTGTGTATGTATGTGTGTGTGTGTATGTGTATGTGTTTGCTGACCTCGCTGGGTTCAGACACCTGCATGGCCGTCTCTGCTGGAGCTCGAATCACCATGATGATCTGATCTGGAGGATTGACCGTATTACGCAGATCCTGACACCTGACGTATCCCAGCGTGACCTCACGTTAAAGATCATCACATTCACAAGTTAAACATATTACTCTACGCTGGTCCCATTTCTGGATTTCTGGACAACAACAAACAAAAATAAACATTGAAAGTGAAGCATTGTCAGATAAACTGTATTATTTGGTTTACTTCACTTTCGCTAAACGCCATGTTACATGTTCTGCCAGCGTTTTCATTTTCGCTATTACTGCACGATATTGGAAAACACTGACATTGTAATGTTTCTTTTTTTGGCACTATATATTGCGATATAAATACAAATTATCCTGATGATTTGAAGAGCTCCATTTTTAGTTATAGATCGATTTGGTTGATTTTGAAAGTGTGGATCTGCATAAATTATTATAAATTAGAATCATAGGTAAATACTACAGAGCAAAACTACAAATTAACAGGGTTCATACACATTTTTACTACTAAAATTCCAAGACTTTTTCCAGAACTTTCAAGAACTTTCTTTTCCAGAACTTTCAAGTACATTTTCATGACGTAATGTTTCATGTAATGTCTACATATACATGGTAAATAATAAGAAAAACAATGACGTACAAATTTATTACAGCATATCATAGAACACGCAACAATCTATTTTGTTTAAATTTGTTTTTATATCTATGTAAAAATGATTTTGATAATGCTTACACAGCACTAACAATGTGAGAGCAAGTTTTTGGCCAAGGACAGAAAAGAAGTGAAGACAACTAACCTATATTCAAGTTAGGGCTGCACAATATATCGTTTCAGCATCGATATCGCAATGTTTGCATCCGCAATAGTCACATCGCAGGATATGCTATGTTGGGATTATAGTTTAATATAGAGTTTAATCATATTGGAGTAAAAGTTTATCATCTACATGCATTTTTGAAGAGATAGTTCACCCAAAAATTACTTGCCATTTTCATTACACCCTTCACTTGTTTCAAACATTTATGAGTTTTCTTTTTTTTTTTTAAATGAACACAAAATGAATATAATTTAATAACTCGTATAGTACTGAAACAAGTGAAGTGTGAGTAAATAGTGAGTACATTTTAATCTTTGAGTAAACTGTCCCTTTAAGGCCTGTGACTGTGTGAACATTTCAATATTTCAAGTTTTAAAACATCCGGCCACAAGAACATGCTTTGTAACTTTAATAAAGATTAAATAATATACAATGAAGACTATGCAGTGTTGATTCTTCAATATCTGTACCTGAATAGTGAATACCTGAAAACTATAATTCACTTTTATCTTTACTATATTTTATTTATCTAAGCTTGTAATTTTTTTGTTTTGTATTATTCGAGAGTCACTCCCCTACAAAATCCCCCCAATCAATCCAAATAAACCTGTCTATCTAAATCATCTGGTGAAATTGTTTTCACATCGCAATATTTATCACAGAAATACAAAATATCGTAATGTCAGATTTTTCCAATATCGCGCAGCCCTAATTCAAGTATACAGATATTTGTTCAACTCATTTCCATGACTTTTCCAAAACTTTGTGGGTTTTTCTGTTTGTCCAGAACTTTTCCAGGCCTGGAAAATGCCATGTCAAAATTCCATGATTTTTCCAGGTTTTCAATGACCGTATGAACGCTGAATTAAATAAACAGTGCTTTATGGTTTCCTGAGATGGAACTGAAAAAATATACCAAATCCTACATAGTGTACACAAGTTTCCTACATAAGTGGAAAACCCCCAAAAGTTTTTATATAATAATAGAGCAATTATTTTTTTATCTAAAGTAGGTTGGAGATTCTGTGACTTTTTTAGGGTTAAATAGGAGGGTTGTGACCAAAGTATTATTTACAGACTGGGTTTTAAACTCTCTAAATAATGCTTGAGCATCCCGAAGGACATTAATAATGATAAACACTTTGCAATGATGTGCATTTTAAATAATAATATTAATCATAAAAATAAAAGATAATATAAAAATACATGGCGGCACGGTGGCTCAGTGGTTATCACTGTGGCTTCATAGCAAGAAGGTCACTGGTTCGAGTACCGGCCAGTTGGCATTTCTGTGTGGAGTTTGCCGTGTTGGCGTGAGTTTCCTCTGGGTGCCCCGGTTTCCCCCACAGTCCAAACACATGCGCTTTAGGGGAATTGATTAACTAAATTGTGTGTGTGTGAATGAGTGTGTATGCGTGTTTCCCAGTACTGGGTTGCGGCTGGAAGAGCATCCGCTGTGAAAAACATATGCTGGAATAGTTGGCGGTTCATTCCACTGTGGCAACCCCTAATAAATAAAGGGACTAAGCCGAAGGAAAATGAATGAATGAATAAATATGCATTTGACCACCCCAATAATGGTTCATACCATTGTCAATGCATGATGTGCAGGTCTGGACTACCAATAATAAACACCCTAAGTATTCAAAAGACACTTTACTTGTAAAACAGGTGTTTGTCTCTACTTAAAACCTTAAAGCAATGCAATGTAACGTCAAATTAGACTAACACTGTACATATATATAGACGCCTATGCTCAGACATGGAAGTTAATAGGATATTAAGCGATCAGAGCTCATCAGAGGTAACTATAGGTCAGAATAAACTTACTAACCCATCAAAACACTACAAATGTAAGTTTATTTGATTAATAAATGAGATGTAATTGCACTGAATGTAGGAAATTGGTTTACTGAAGCATGCATATGTATTTCGCACACTGCTAACCCACTTTGGGTTTAAGAAAAGTGGATCACACTTTACAAAAAGGTTTCATTAGTTAATGCTAGTTAATGTATTTACTAACATGAACTAAGTATGAACAATACTAAGCACGGCATTTATTAATCATAGTTCAACATTAACTAATGCATTAATAAAAATCCAAATTCATGCTTATCATTAGTGAATGCACTGTGAGTTAACGAGAACAACGCACAACTTTATTTTCCTTAACTAACGTTAATAAAGATGAATAAATACTGTAATAAATGTGTTGTTCATTGTTTGTTCATGTTAATAAATACATTAACTAACAATAACCAATACAACCTTATTGTAAAGTGTTACCAAAAAGTGTATGAAAATTTAATGACGTATTACTGTACATTAATCACACACACACCTTTGAGAACCACTGATTTAGACCATGCATAAGAGCTGAAATAAACAGCCTGTTGATTAACACTGTGCATTCATTCATTTTCCTTCGGCTTTATCCCTTTATTAATCGGGGGTCGCCACAGCGGAATGAACCGCCAACTTATCCAGCATATGTTTTACGCAGCGGATGACCTTCCAGCTGCAACCCAACACTGGGAAACATCCATACACACTATTTCACACATACACTATGGTCGATTTAGCTTATTCAATTCACCTATAGTGCATGTTCTTGGACTGAGGGGGAAACCGGAGCACCCGGAGGAAACCCACGCCAACACGGGGAGAACATGCAGACTCCACACAGAAATGCCAACTGACCCAGCTGGGACTCGAAACCAGCGACTTTCTTGCTGTGAGGCGATCGTGCTACCCACTGCACCACCGTGACGCCACTAACACTGCGCAGGTAAAGGATATTTCTTGTTGTGTGTGTCCTCAGTGAGGAGCCGTAGCTGTAAACTGCATTTATTAATGAGCTCGTCCAGTTTCTCCTCGGCCTCCGTCAGCTCAGAAACCTCCTTCTGCAGCTCCTGAAACCTGGCCACAGACGCGCCGTCGATACGATTCCCTCTGCAAAAGCACACACAACACACATCCTTAAACAATCACTGTATACATCTATAGTTGAAGTCAGAATTATTCGCCCTCCTGTATTTCTTTCCCCAATTTCTGTTAACACATTTCTAAACATAATAGTTTTAATAACTCATTTCTAATCACTGATTTATTTTCTCTTTGCCATGATGACAGCACATAATATTAGACTAGATATTCTTCAAGACACTAGTATTCAGCTTAAAGTGACATTTAAAGGCTTAACTAGGTTAATTAGGGTAAAGTTAGGGTAATTAGGCAAGTCATTGTATAACAGTGGTTTGTTCTGGAGACAATCCAAAACAAATACTGATTAAGGGGGCCAGTGTTGCCAGATATAGCTGACTTTATCCAGCCCGAAAGCTGTCCAAAACCCACCCAAACTCACAAAAAAACATCCAAAATATTAGATTAATATTTTATTTAATTTGAATTCATTTAAATAAACATTTACCTAGTTACTTTGACTGTCACAACCAACACCAGAAGTCACAGAACCGGTTCACATCGAACACTGCCCCCCTCTCACCCACACACTGCACTTAATGTTGTGTAGATTACACTACCTATTAGAGTATGTTTTACTTTCGAAATGGGGTATAAATTAGTCCCATTTAGCATTATAAATTCTTATGAACATAATTAGGTGCTGCTTGTCAATCAGACAACGCGTCTATGTTTGTTCTTGCTGTCAATTGCGGAAAAAATGATCGATAGAAGTGTTATGATAAACCGCTGTGAGTTTAACTGCAGGCGCTGCGTGATGCGCATGCATGCGAAGGGGAGTCAGATTTTGATACAACTTTCCTTCACCTCCTCTTGCGGATGGGCCCACGTGGTTTCGCTATGCACTGGTCACTACTAACTGAATGGAGTAGAAGCACACAGTTATGTTTTGTTAAATAAGTTGCATATAAAATGTACGTTTCAAAACTGACCAAATTTTGTCAACCCGCCTATGGCAGTTTTTACCCGCACAATCAAACTCAAAACCACCCAATCTGGTAACAGTGAAGGGGGCTAATAATATTGACCTTAAAAAAATTAAAACTGCTTTTATTCTAGCCGAAATAAAACAAATAAGACTTTCTCCAGAAGAAAAAATATTATAGGAAATACTGTGAAAAATGTAATCTGTTAAACATCATTTGGGAAATATTTAAAAAAGAAAAACATTCACAGGAGGGTGAATAATTCTGACTTCAACTGTAACTGCAGGTTAACTATGTTTACATATAATAACATTAATGGTTAAACTCTATTAATTACTAGTTAATTAGATAAAGTTATTCATAACTAATACAGTTATGGTAACTAATGACCTTAACTTTTCTGTGCACCTTTTGTAAAGCTGCTTTGAAACAATAATTATTGTAAAAGGCGCTATACAATTATACTTGAATAATGTTCTGTAAGACTCACAGCCACTGGATGTTGTTCTTGGACTTCTTGGAGATTAAATGAATGCCTTCCAGGACGTTGGTGATGTCGTAGATGCGCCGCTTCTGGACATCCAGCACCTGCGAGGCCCAGTTCAGGTCCACCACACCGTCCGGAGACTGAGCCAGGAGATCCAGGAAGCGTTTGGTGGTCAGATTCAGAGACGTGTCGTAGCGTGATTTCTCCACAGCCAGCTTAGGCACTAAAACATACAGATGACATGAGGAAAAGGGTTTATATCAATACTTTTGAGTAGGACTGCACAATTAATCTAAAAATCACAAATGTGCATATCGCTATATACAAATGGCAATGTCAGATTACAAGTTAAATAATGCATTTTCAATACTTGCCTTTAAAACCTTTGACAGGATTTGTTATTTTGGTAAGAGCATTCAAGCTCATTTATTGGTTTCCTGGTTTGTTAATTTAGGATTTACCACCATTTCTGCAGCGATGGCTATATTTATGGAGAAATCAACAGTTTTTTATATAAAGAACTACTATTAGGGGTGTCAAAATT
This sequence comes from Danio jaintianensis, assembly GCA_903798115.1. Lineage (NCBI taxonomy): Eukaryota > Metazoa > Chordata > Actinopteri > Cypriniformes > Danionidae > Danio > Danio jaintianensis. The sequence goes on along the minus strand of CAIGQV010019150.1, from coordinate 363,603 downwards.
AATTGTTTCTTTGGTGCACCGCAATGCAGACGCGGACAAATCGGTATCGGTTCAGTAATAGATCCTAACCGGTTATTACGTACTGACGTCATTTATCTCATATGCACTATGTCACGGTAGAATACTATGGCAAGGGAGGCAAGCGCGAGTAATTAAAAACACAGAAACTCTGCACAATTCATTGCGTATGTGTTGCTGGACAGTCTTTTACTGACACTGAAGTTACAGCAGAAGCCCCTATTGTACTGCTGTGGAGAAAATGAAAGTAAACTCCATTTCTCTCTCTCTCTCTCGCACTGTGGCCCCTTTGACCTGCTGGTGTGACGTTTCCTCTCCTCTCGGCTGTTACAGTGATACTTCTGGATCCAAACACGAGTGTGTCTGCAGAGTGAGTTTTCTCCACCGCGGCTCTCATGGATCAGCTGTGATCGCCGTTTATCAGTGTCACTCATCGGTGAACAGCGCCAGAGTGTTAGAGCCAATCACAGCCCTTTTTGTTGAGCGTGTGATCAATCACAGGCGTTTAAGAAATTCAAGGTACAGTTCATATATCTGACTGCTTGAATTAAAGGACAAAATTGTATTACAAATACATATAAAAGGTTATACATATAAAAAATTATACATTTTAATACAAGAATTCTTGTGCTGTGAAGTAAAATATAAAATTGTGTATGGAAAGCATCGTCAATGCACCGTGATGCACCGATATCGAATAGAACCGAATCGATGGCATGATAATCGTAACCGAACCGAATCGTGAGACCAGTGTAGGTTCACACCTCTAACTACTATGATTACATTTCAGTACATTGTTTACAATAATTTAACATTTTGGATTAGAAAAAACATCAACATACAAAAACATACATTCATTCATTTTCCTTCAGCTTAGTCTCTGATTATCAGGGGTCGCCGCAGCGGAATGAACCGCCAACTAATCCAGCATATGTTTTACACAGCAGATGCCCTTCTAGCCGCAACCCAGTACTTGTAAACACCCATACACACTCATTCACACACTCATACATTACGGCCAATTTAGTTCATCCAATTCCCCTACAGCGCATGTGTTTGGACTGTGGGGGAAACCGGAGCACCTGGAGGAAACCCACGCCAACATGAGGAGAACATGCAAACTCCACACAGAAATGCCAACTGACCCAGCCGAGACTCGAACCAGCGACCTTCTTGCTGTGAGGCGACACGTGCATTTCATATATTAATGAAAAATATTGTAAAATGTTATTTACTTTTATTTTAAAACATAATAATATTTAAGAATAATTTTAAAAAAAATTTTTTCCTTTAAATAGAGAAATGACCACCCCAAACTTCTATTCTAATATTTGATACTGAATATTTTTATTTTCATCATGATCATTTTTGACTTAAACTTTATTATGTTTTAGTAAACATGGTTCTCAACAATGGGAATAACAGTATTCCTCAACATTGACTTGGTTCAACGTGTATAGCATGGTTGATAACAATAAAAAACTAATTAAAAAAATTACAAATTATGTTTATGCACACACATTTATGAATATATACATACATGCATAGAGAAACCTGTAATTATACAAGTATAAAAGGGAAAAACTAAATACATAATGTCAGAGAAGTACATAAATGAAAAAAGTATCTAATAAAATTATTGTAAAACAGATCAAACAGAAAAAAATAGTTTGTTGTCACCTATATCTTAAAAGATATCTTAATCGTTTCTCCTACGTCATTCTATTAAATCATTTAAAGGGCACCTAGTTTACCCGTTTTTCAAGATTTAAGATAAGTCTTTTGTGTCTCCAGAATGTGTCTGTAAAGTTTCAGCTCAAAACACCCATCAGATTATTTATTAGACCTTTCAGAAGTTCATAATTTTTAGCTCTGAGCATCTTGTAGCTGTTTTTGTGGCCTGTGCCTTTAATGCTAGTCCTCCCCGCCCACCGTTCCCACGTGCCTGTCAGAGTGTGCCTCAATCTCCGCCCTCGGCTGCCTCAGATAACAGACAGACATGAAGGAAGCAGATCTCACGTAACATTTGTGAGAAATACTACAGTAAGAAGTTTCCCAATGATTATTTGATGTATTTGTTGTGGAGTTAATTCAAGCCTTTCTGCAACGATGAGTCACACACAATGTCGTTACACAGACAGCGCGCACGTTTCACTTTGCACTGTTTTTGCACACAAATGTGACAGGATACACATTAATATCCACTGCTGTATGGATATCCGTTATGTTAATGTACAAAATAAACCTGATTTAACGTCCATGAACCGGGATTGAAGAGTCTTCTTTTATAATTGTACTGACACGCGGCTGTGGTGATAAAGTAAAGCTGAAGTAAATCGCTGTAATTCATTACAAACATGCACTGATTTAAGAACGTATTAAACTTGTAAAACTCACTCTTGATCACATTTGATGATGATTGATGATCACAGAGAGCTCAACAGATCTTTAAATCCCGGTTGCTTTGCGCACGTCCTGTCTTGTTGATATGATTATACGCGTTACTACAGAGACATGTTAATATACAGCTGTCAATCAATTGGGTGGGCGGGGAAACCGCACTCCTACGTCAAGTTGCGGTCTGCCTCAAAACGGGAGGGATTTGGATGCTATTTTAATATCAGGAAATTAAAAAAAAGAGACTTATTGTCTTTAAATCACCCCAATAAAACTGTGGACACACTATACCTACACACAGTTCTGTCCAAACAGCTTACAAAAGATGATTTTCATCATAGGTGCCCTTTAAGTTTTAATAATAAAGATCAAATTATCATGTATTTGGTTCTAATGAAGAATTGTTGAAATATCATGATCATTTTAATATTCCTTCATACCTCTGGGAGGTGCGGGTGTGGCTGGAGGTGCAGGTCCATGTGAAGCAGTTCGAGAAGTGCAAATGTACTGATGATCGCTGTCTAAATCCAACTTTCTTTTAACCTAAAATCAAAAATGCACAAAGAAAAACACCTTATATGCATGTAGCCTGATTAAAGTAAAGCATGTCGTAAAACAACATTACAACACAAAACCTTTAACTGCATGTCAGTAGTTCAGTTGTTACTGAGAAGTCATCTTATGATTACAGTGAAGGTCAGAATGGTGATGAACTGACAGTTGCAATATAAAATGAAAGTGAAAATTCTAACTGGGATTTTTGGGTAATATGCATGGGTTTTATGGGTGCATGGTGAGCAGAGCTGGGTACTAATAAATTATATGCAATCTGGATTACATAATCACTTGCTTTACTTCAGGTTAGTCCCTGATTTATCAGGAGTCGCCACAGCAGAATGAACCACCAATTACTCTGGCATAAGTATTTATGCGATAAACTGGATTACATGATCAGATTCCTAAAATAAGTACTTGTCATTAGAGTAAACTACTTAAAATACTTGTAATCTGATTATAGTTACTCTATGTGTTATTTATTCATTAATTTTCCTTCGGCTTAGTCTCTATTTCAGAGGTCGCCACAGCGGAATGAACCGCCAGCTATTCCAGCATATGTTTTACACAGCGGATGCCCTTCCAGCCGCAACCCAGTATTGGGAAACACCCATACACACTAATTCTCACACACACACTCATACACTACTACCAATTTAGTTTATTCAACTTATAGAGCATGTGTTTGGACTGTGGGGGAAACCGGAGCACCCGGAGGAAACCCACGCCAACACGGGGAGAACATGCAAACGCCACACAGAAATGCCAACTGGCCCAGCCGGGACTCGAACCAGCGACCTTCTTACTCTATATATTATATATATTATCCAAATTAGTTTTCACATTAAATTTTTCATAATAAACCTGTTGCTTACATACATTTGTGATTCATCGTTTGCAATGTTTTTCACTGATACAGGCATATTCATTTTTGCTTTTTAAACATTTCTTTTGTAATGTTGGCATTTTCTAAATGTACCAATTTTAAGTAAATGTTTTAAAATACTAAGATGTTAATAACTAATTAAATTCAGTTGTATTTTTTATTAACTTTAACATTTAACTTTAATATGGACATTTCTAACTGTTGATTTTAATACATTAACTAATGTTTACTAATGAGACTTTATTGTAAAGTGTTACCTGTTGTACTTTATAATATTTTTGCATAAACATTTGTTTAGTCTAAACATTTATACCCTATATATACACACACAATAAAGTATTTTTGGTTACTATAGTTGTTAAAGTAATCATGTTTGCAGCCTAGGTCAATATTGGGATAATACTGTATATTGTGATAAAAGCATCTTAAATTAATCGCAAAAAAAATATCTGATACCGGCAAAAGCCTAATGTAATCCAACAGTAGTCTGATTACATCAAGCCAATATCATGATGATACCGTATATCGTTATAAAGATTAATGTAATCCAAATGTAGTCAGATTACATTAGTTCAATATTGTGATAAATATCAATATCGTGATAATAACATGTATCATGATCAACATTAATGTAATTGAAAAGTAGTCAGATTACATTAAGTCAATATCTTGCCAATACACTATATTGTGATAGAAGCTTTTTCAAATAAATCGCAACAAGAAATTTGCTACCATTAGAAGCCTAATGTAATCCAAAAGTAGTCAGATTACATTAGGTCAATATCATGATAACACAATATAACATGATTACGATTAATGTAATCCAAAAGTAGTTTGATTCTATTCGATTAGCTTTTTCAATTTGTCACAAAAATAATATTTGATTTTGGCAGAAGACTAATAAAAACCAAAAGTAGTCTGATTACATTAGGACAAGTCAATATTGTGATAAATATAAATATCATGATAGGTCAATATTGTGATAAAACCATATAACTCAAATAAGATACTGTAATCCAAAAGTAGTCAGATTACATTAGGTCAATATCGTGAAAACACTGTATATCTTAATAAAAGCTTCTTCGATTAATCACAAAAAGAATATTTGATACCAGCAGAAGCCAAATGTAATCCAAAAGCAGTCAGATTTCATTAGGTCAATAATGTGATAATACCTAATATCGTGATGAAAGCTTCAGTTATTTACAATAAGAAACTTGATACTGGCAGAAGCCTAATGTAATCCAAAAGTAGTCAGATTACATTAGATCAATATTGTGATAAATATCAATATCGTGATAGGTCAATATGGTGATAATACAGTATATCATGACCAAGATTAATGTAATCCAAAAGTAGTCAGATTACATCAGGTCAATATCTTAAGAATACAGTATATTGTGATAAAAGCTTTTTCAAATAATCGCAACAAGAAATTTGCTACCATTAGAAGCCTAACGTAATCCAAAAGTAGTCAGATTACATTAGCTCAATATTGCAATGAATATTAATATCATGAGGTCAATATTATGATAATACTGTATATTGTGACTAAGAATAATGTAATCCAAAAGTAGTCAGATTACATTAGGTCAATAT